>PVIR01001499.1:0-122104 GCA_004026965.1 Petromus typicus | reverse complement strand
TTGCACTTGCAAGACAGGCACCGGAACCACTGAGCTAAATCCCCGGCCCCAAAGGAGACATTTTTAATAATAGTTAAGATTATATTCTCTGGAGTCAGATAATCTAGAGGCTGAACTCTAGCTCAGTCTGCTGTGCGACTGGACATGTTAAGTTGCTATTCAGAGTCTTGGTTTTCACTTCCAAAGCCCAAAGATAGAAACACCTATCACATACACTTAGAAATACAGTGTGCTGGGCCGGGGAGTTAGCTCAGTGGTTCCGGTGCCTGTCTTGCAAGCACTAGGACCTGGGTTCGATCCTCGATAAGCACATACAGTACTGGGCGTGGAGACTCACCCCAGCAGCAATCAGTATCTCATACCACAGTGCCAGGCGTGGTGGCTTACGCCTGTAATCCTAGCATTCAGGAGGCAGAGGCAGGAGGATTGCTGTGATGTGAGTTTGAGACTGAGCTCAGGGCCAGCCTGAACTACAAAGCGAGACCCTGTCTCAAAAAACCTAAAAAAAAGAAATACAGTATGCCAAGGATGCTTGACATGGTTTATGGTATAGGATAACTACATGGTAGTTTTTAAACAATCGTTATCAAGCTGGGCAACTGTTAGTGGGAGGGAAATGGGAGAGGAGACTCGGCAGTTGGTGCCAAGAACAGCAAGTACTAGGTCATTTCTTCCTCTGTCCTCTGCTACACATTTTGCAGTTTTAGACCAGTGTGCAGTCCTGTTTTGAAGGATAGCTTTCCTGGTGCAGAGCTCAGAAGAATTACTGTTTTGAGTGCTTTTCTTACAGAAGCACCCAATCAGTGCTTATGGCGCTTCCAGATTACACTACTGGACAACAGCAATCAAAACCAAAACCCCACTCCAAGTATTAATGACTTACACATAAAGGTCTGTTTATTGGCTTGCACTACGTATTCCATCACTCAGCCATTGTGATTAGTTCAAGGGAGGGTCATGTGACCAGTGAGGATTCTGCACGTGGGAGCTGGGAAAGGAAAGCCCTGAATCTGGGAGGATATGAGCATGGGCTTAGTGGTGCTCTATGGCCCTTGGTAAGAAAAGCTGGAGAAAGAGCTGGGGAGTGCAGTGAGCAATAGAGGCAGAGGCCTCCTGTGGGTGACCAGTTTCCAAGCTGGCCATACAACTACTCTTCCCTTCTGGGCCGTCCATACCTTCCCTTTTCTTGCTTCTGTTCAGAGGGACTGAATCCTGCTACTGTTTCTCCTTGGCTTCCTGCTTCAGCTGCTTCTAGAGGTTTGGCCAATGGTAAGCCATGCCCGGGGTAGAAGGTGTGGGAAAAGAATCAAGGGAATTTCTTATTCTTTCCTTCTGCTTGAAGTGACTTCTCCAGCAGCAAAGGGAGTGTTACTCTTCCTTGGGCACACGTGTGAGGTGCCAGTTTCCAGTTATGAGCACTGTCTTTGTCCTGTCCATCACAGGACTGGAAGTAGTTGCTTGCAGTTACCAGTTTTTGAGTTATCATCCCATTGCTTATCTCTTAGGACACTCAAAACCTGGCACACAGTAGAGAATCCAAATAACCAATAGCCAACTTCCAGGTCAGACCTTGACTAATGACTCTGTGATTGTGTAAATCAACAAATTTCTTCTTTGGCTAAAAAGAATTTGAGACAAATCTCTGTCACTTACAACCCAGAGAATCTGGACCAATGCAGTAGTGGGTAGGAAATAGTAGCTACCAGGTCCCGAGGGCTTAGCAGATGCCAGGCACAGTGCTTGGCACTTGTTTTTAATTATAGAATCCAGGAGTTAGGATTTATGGCCTCTATTTTGCAGATGAGAAAGTAGAAATATAGAGAGGCTAAATAATTTTATCCCAATCAGATTCATTTTTTTTTTTTTGGAATGGAAATTCACTCCAAATCAGCTGCTCCATTAAATAAGGGAGTCCCACAGGCGGGTCTGGGTATGGGGTGGGGAGATGAGGAAGATGAGGAAGCATAACAGGCAAGCGTACGTGCTATCTGGTGACACAGCCTGGATGCTTACCGGGGTTCATGCAGGCGGGAGCACATGTGTCATGAGGGAAGGGGCCCCATGGAAATGAGCTACAGGCATCTCCACTGCCTGTGATGCACACGGGGTGCTTGCTGCTAATTGCACACACATTTTGCTAAAGGTAGTAAATAGGAATCATTCACGTATCCTCAGAGACCACGGCACCATTCGGTATGCATAGCAAATATATCACTAGCTTCATAAGAGAATCATTTTAAAACAAAGCTTGGTCAGCTGTTTAATAATTTACTGATAGTGACAGCAGGGAGAATATCTAATAACCACCGAGATTGGCTTTCAAATAGAAAATAAATTCATGCTGGAAGAGTTAGAGGAGGAAAAAAAAAGGGGGTGAAAGGGGGAAGTATTATTAGCAGCAAGGAAATATTTAACACTTTTCAATTGCTGATTTTTTTTTACTCCTATCAGAGTAGAGAAACTTGATTATTAACAGGTTTTAAAATTTCATATACTTCATTTAAAAACATTGAGGGGGTCTTAGCATTCTCACGGAGAGCAGGACTTCCATAGACGTCTCGTCGCCTGATTCAGGGGGCTTCGACTCCATCTGGGCACACGGGCTGCTCAAGCTTCTCAGGCTGGGGACTCTTGGGGGTTTTATGATGTATCTCATCTCTGTTGTTCATGGGCGAGTAAGGCCTGAGAGATTCACCAAGCAAAGCTCAGAAGAAACAAAACCGCCCAAACTATGGCTGCACATTCTCCTGCTTTGGGAAGAACCTGGCCTACAGGGACCAGGCTTCTGTGTAAATGGAACCTGGCTTATTTTGCTTATTAGCCAAGCTCCCTTGAAATGTCTGTCAACTGGAAAAGGTTTTGAGAAGTTCATTCCCCGCTGATTTTGATGTTTTGGTTCCTGAATGAGAAATACAGTGACAGTGACTTTAAAATTTCCAGGAGCTGATAGCAAACAAACTGGAAACCAGTACCTCTCATGCCTTAGTTTCTTCATCTGTAGGTGGAAATAATAAGAGAACCGAAGGGTCAATGGTGCATGTAACAACCAAGGTGAGCACTCAGAAACTCCAAGTTCCAATAGTCCAGAGGTGAAAGTGACACCTAAGGGCAGAAGCACCAAGATCATCATTCTTTAAGACTCAGTGGTTGGCAATCAGAGTGGAAAGAGTTGTGTTCCCGTAAAGGGCTCCAGCGTCACCCCCAGCACTCAGCCCTGTGTTCTCAAACCATCCCTGTGTCCCAGTCTGGAGACAAGCCTGTGTCTGATAAGACAGATGATTTGCATGTTCCCCGGGGTTTTCTCTGGTTTTACATGCCAAACCTTACCCTTCCTTCCTCAGATTCATTTCAACACTCTCTTGCATTCCAGCTTGAGTTATTAGCAGTTATTTCAGCATGTAGGAATAATGCTTTGTCAAAGTTCTCTTTGACATGAGAATGGCTTGAATCAACGTGTGCAGTCTGGCCTGTCACACCTGAGAGCAATCTCCTTGGGCTGGGGAGCCCTCCGCTGTCACCATAGCTAAGTTCTATTGTACACGTGTGTGTGTGTGTGTTGGGCTCCTGGGTGCTGACATTCACTGTTAAAATTTTAGGTGGAATGTATTTCTATGTAGTATAATAAAATACTTCTTAAACAGATGCTTTTTTTCTGAAACTTAAGGAATTAGTATTCTACTGAATCAGCTATGGCAGTGATGGCAAACCTCTTAGAGTTTTTAGTGGTAACAAACAGCCCACTGTGGCATGCGTGTCACAGGCTCAGGCTATGTATGGCATTGCTGGCTGATTACAGACAGAAAGGAGGAGGATGTAAATGGATCGCAGACTCCAGGTAGCTGTTTAGGTTTCTAGACAACCTACTAAAAGGGCAAAGGGACACTGAGACTCATAAGTGAGGTGGACAGATGTTACTTAACAGTCCAGGATCACAGTCAACTCCGTCTTTGCAGGACCATCACTGTGCCATCATCCATTCAGAGAGGTAAACAAATGGCCTTGGCTGGTCATGTTACTGCCCACACCCTTGCCTACTCTAAGCCTTCTGTGGTCCAGAAAATGGTGTGAACCAGGTTACTGGGGTCGAACTCAAGGCCTTCACATGAGCTACATCCTCAGCCTTTATTTATTTTTAAACTTTGAGACAGGATCTTGCTAAGTTGGCTGATCTGGACTTTAACTCATGATCCTCCTGCCTCAAAATTCCAGTTCTAGGCTCCTAGGAGTTTACTACCATGTCCAGTTTACTAGTTTATTTTCAGATACAGTTTGGGAAGCAGTTGCAGAAGGTCTCAAGTTTTCCTTAAGGTGCAAAGTGGTGAGAACTGTATATAGGGGTGTCACCATCGAATTTCTATGACTACTCCTGTAGAGGGGTGCAGCTGAGGCGGGAGAGAAGCAGATGAACCTGCCTGTCTGGAGGAGTCTCAGTAACACGGGCAGTCAGGGCCACTAGAGTCTCTAAGGTCTTTGCTGTGGTCTGCTTCTGACAGGTGTTTCTGCCAGTCTGACCAGAGGATGGCCCGGCTGCTCCCATGTGGGCCAGACAGTCACCCACTTGTAACTTTTCATGACCCCGGACTGTACAGTCTTAGAAACAGGACAAATTTCCAAGGCCTGGAAGGTTGGAGTTTATCATTCAGGGGTAATGGAGGACTCTGAGTTATTAACAGACGTTCCTGCTGGTTCCTAGGATTGGGGACATTTGGGAAATGTCACCCTGATGTATCTCATCTCTGCACTCGAGCCTCCCTTGGGCTCCTGTGTGATGAGTGGACCTTCCCATCAATCCCGTTCAATAGGGGCCGTCCCTCCTGTTAGAAAACAACTCACCTTCAGCAAATTTTGTGCTAGTCTTGAGCAACATTTACTGAGTGCGTGCTGTATGCCGCAGTGGGGCTTGGTTTTGGGGTCCTGTCGTGGGCAAGACAGTCCTGCCATCCTCAGATGGTGCCATCCTTGTGGAGAAGGTGGATCCCTGAGTGGTAGGAATGGAAGCAGTACTAATTCTTTATCCAGTCTGTGGACACTGCACCAAGTCCAATCTTGAAGGATACATATTGGGCTGAGCAGATAAAGACAAAGAAGGAGAAAGTTCTTGAGTCCAGCATTCCAGAGGGAAGGAAGGGCACAGGCAGCGGCCCAGAAGGAGGTCAGGGGGTGAGTCCTGTGTGACTTGAGGTAAAGAGCATGTAGGTGCAGTGAAGGGAATGAAACCAGATTATGGAGAGCCAGCACCCCCCAGACCCCAGACTTTCAGCCACATCCTGCCCTGTTTGAATGCACAGACTTCTTCAGGTCTCTGAGCGTTTGCCGAGGTTGTTCTAGGAATTTCCTTCTTTTGTTCTTTGCCTGGTGAGGACTTCCTTATGGGGGGGTCTAAGGTGATGAGGGAAGGGAAGGGCTTATGAAGAGAGGCTTGGCCCAGCCGGGGGACATTCTCACTGGCTATGATGTGGACTATGGACCTCATGTGCAGGAGGTAGGGGGAGGAGATGGGGAAGAGAAATAAGCTCACCTCACCTCCTAGTGATGAGTCCATCCCTAGAAACCTTGTAGAATTTAAGTTTGGAGTCTACATGAGAAGGGCTGCAAGCTCTGGGGGGACCTCAATGCTCTGCAAAGGCATACATTCAACTCCAGAGCATCAGGCCACTGTGAGAACAGTGGCTCTTCCTTTGCTTTGCCAGAAAAGTCATACTGTTTGAAGCAAGCACCAAAGGCTGGAGCCATATCTCACTCAGGCCCTTTTCTCTGGTGTGCTAGGCTGATGGGGGGGGGGGTCCTGCAGATGGGGCCACTTCAACTTGACATCCTCAATGCCCAGCACAAGGCCTGATGTACACTAGGGGTGAAAACAGCCATGGTACATGTGTGCCACACTTTACTTGGTTTCCATTTTAATTTAAAAAAACCAGCTGCTTGAACATATTCCATTTGGGCAAGATGCAATTTGAGAATTAGATGCAGGGCTGCCTGGACACTGGGGTTTACTTGCCAATAGCGAGGGCCATGTGCAGTGTTTTGGCCCAAGCTGGAGGCAGCTGGCTCTCTGCACATGCTCCTGGCCAGGTATCCCACAGAGCTGGCCCGCAGTCAAGGCTGGGCTGTACGATCTAAGACTTGGAAGTAGGGAGAAATCACAGGCAATGATCACTCGAATCAGCCAGGTCCTGTTTTAGGTGTGTTTACATCCATTAACTCACTTAATTCTCACATCAGCTCAGTGAGGTGGGAATAATCACCCCAATTTCACAGATGGGGAAACAGATTTGAAGAGGCAGAGTGACTAGGATGTGGTCATGTGGCTGGTGGACTGAGGAATGGGTGGGGGCAAAGCCTCCCGGGAAGGGGAGCATCCCGGACATGGAGTACGCAGAGAGGAGCATGCAGGTGCTGGGGACCTGAACATCGTGTGCACAGGCCCAGGAAGGTGGTAAGGAACTGAGAATGTCTGCCTGGAGCACATCCAGCGCCCAAAGAAAGGCCACTTGGAGAGGTGTCCAGGCCATTTTGGTGTGTCCCTGGAGCTTTGAAGGGAGGAAGTTACAGAGCAGCAGTGTTAGTCTGGTGTAAAGATCTTTCTGACCATAAGAGCCCCAAATTGAAAATGGATTTCTCTGTCAAGTCTTGCTTTTGGACAGAACAATATTATGGGATAATGTGTGCTTTTACAGAACCAAATGGCTGGATCATGAGGTTAAACTCGAAACATACTTATGATTTCTAAGTTGTGTTCGGGTTATTTATATTTGCAGGTCTTGACAGACAGCATTAATGCATGTTAATATTCCTGCCATCCAAATATTACTCAAGCCAGAGCTCCTGGCTCTGGGAGAGTGTGCGGTGTGTGCAGTGACTCTGCTAATAGAAAGGTTAACTTGTATTTCTGAATTATTGATGGTTGCTTGTTACTAATTTTTTTCCTCAGAAAGGAGGAAATTATTAATGAAGAGATCATTGCCAATGTGTCTGACATCTATTAATGGTTTCATCTTGCAACCAGATTAAAAGAGACAGCTGGTCCATGAATTTATGCGTGGAGGCAGCTCCAAATATGCTGACACTCCGAGGGCGGGGAGGGTGGGGAGGGCGGGGCCTGCAGGCAGCAGGGCCTGGGCATCCACGAAGCAGGCGGCTGGCATGAAGGCCGCTCTCACTGGTTGGTACACCCCCCACGGAAGTGCCCCCAAAGCCTTTGGTGCAGAGGGACCAGGCAGCAGCTGGGCTGTCACTCTCCTGACATCTTTCTGAACTCCTCTGTTACCCACAGGATGCCATTAGCATTCTTGCCGTGCCAGGCACTTGTTGGCATGCCTTCCTGGAGTACCTTGAAAGTTTCCAATTTAAGGGAGCGTCAGAATCACCTGCAATGCTAGTTCGTCCACAGATTCTGGGGCCGCCTCCAGCACATCTGCAGCAGCAGGTCTGGAGCAGGGCCAGAGAACTCGTATTCCAACATGTTCCCGGGATCTTATAGTCCTGAGCCAGGGACCACACTTTAGGTTTTAGAGAGATTACTGTCAAATTGTGAGATTTCCCCTAGATAAGGGGTCAGCACGCTTTTCCTATAAAGGACAATGCACCAAAAGTTTCTGTTTTGTGTATCTGTAGTTCAGAGAGCAGCCATAGGCAATGTACAAATTAATCTTGTTCTAATAAAACTTTATTTATAAAAATAGGAGGCAGGCCACATTTGGTCCATAGGCTTAGTCTGCTGATCCCTGCTCTTGAGCAATCCTTACTGAACATTCTGAAAATCACCACCACCACCAAACAACAACCAAAGTGAGATTTGGTGGAAGTGTGTTGACCTCTGTCCTAGAGGTGTCAGAATTTTCTGTGATGTTAGAAATGTTTTAGAGCTGTGTTGTCTGATATGGCAGCCAGTGAACACAAGTGACTCCTGAGGCCTTGGAAGATGGAAATTCTAAATTTTAAATGGAAGTAGTAACTTCCTGGGCTATAGCAAAAAGACAGGACTTCAGTGGGGAGCCCTCAGTGGCATGAGAAATGACCCTTGCTACCTCCCTGTGTGGGGCCTTTGTCCTCCCTGGGCCTCAGTCTCTTTGTGTGTAAGATGGAGACAAAGCAGCAGCTATAGCACCAGCCATTCCCCATGGGTAAGTGAGGCATGCTGGCCCAGAGTATCCTGCCCCGGTGCTCTGCTCCCCACAGAAGGGTTCACCAGCGCTGGGCACAGAAGGCAGAGAGATGGAGGTCAGCTCTGTGTCTTTTATCCTCCTCTTTGCCCAGTCTTTCCCAGCAGACTACTGCTGCTGAGAGGAGAGCATGCCTGCTGCCCAAGCTGCAGGCCCATGGCCTGCCACCCCTGCCACACAGCAAGCTGGCAGATGAGGGACACTTGCTTAACATCCCGTGTTTCCAGCTTCCCTCAAAATGGCACCTGGATAAAAAGACTTGTGGTTTAAACATCTAGACCTGCAAATGAAGACCCTGTGCAGATGAGGAAACTGAATCCCAGAGATGTCTTTTGAAAGGTCCCATGAGGTTAAAGGCAGAGTGGCCCAAGGACAGATGCCAAATGGCTGAATGCCACTGGAAGAGGCTACAAGGTGGAGTGCTGCACCACTCTCCCGACGCTCCGAGGCTCCCCTAAGCTCCATTCCTTACCTCGGCAGACTGAGCTGCTGTCCTGAGCCAAAGCCCAAGATGAAGTCCTGGCGCTGCTCCCCAGACAGATGGGGCCGAAGGGAAAGCAACTGCCCTTTTCTCATCAGCACCTGGGCTGTGGATGCAGTTGCAGTGGGCACGGGAGCTCGTGAGTCCCTTCTTTTGGCATGTGAATTGGAGGGTCTTTGCTAGAAGCCTCCCTGCCCCAGGCTGGTCTTCTTTCTCCACCCTCTAACCCCCATTGTCTAGCAGCCTCAGTCTTATAGAACAGACTTGAGAGGAGAGGGCAGCCATGCAGCAGAAGTGCAGGGCGCCTTGGCAACAGGCGCTGGGCAAGAAAGGCTGCTGGCTGGAGTTTCAGAATGCAACCTTGAGCATGCACCTGCGGAGACCAGGGAGATGATCCTGGCAGGGCCAAGGGCAGGTGCAAAAGCACGTGGATGAAGCTGAGTGCCAGAGCCCTGCTGGGTCACAGGTGGGAGCACATACTCCTGAGAAATAAAGGGGACAGGGCAGCTGAGGAAGCACAAAGTCACAGTTCATGTCCAAGCCCCTGGGCAGGTAAGGCCTGGTGCTGGGTCAGTCACCACTGAAATGGGACCTTTTCTTGAGGCTACCCGAACCCCACACCGACCTGGGAACTTTGCCTGCACCCACAGAGCGTCCCTGGAATGTGGGTGCATGAAGGAGCAGGAGAGCTGGGCTCAGAGATGCTGTGAGGACCAGTTTTATACTTTTCAGGAGAGAGAAACAGAATGGGTTGGCAGGAGCCCAAGAGCTGGGACAGGTTACAGGGGTGACACCCAGTTTCCAGTGGCTCAGTTGCTCCTCCTGGCTCAGCTCCTGTTCTAGCCTTGAGTAGGGTACAGGGCGAGGCCCAGAGGTAGGCCTCTCCTCCGAGTTTCCCAACACTCATCGGTCCAAGGCTTGAGTCTAGGTTTGATGGAGCAAAGAGCTGGCACTTTCGTTCTGAGGAGAAAGGATCGTCCCATTGCCATTGTCCCCAAGGGCCAGCCCTCCTTGTATCTCCAGAGGAGAGGACAAACAAGGGCACCATCCATATCTGCAGGATTACAAAGAACCACCACGGAAGCTTGTTAAAGGCCCAGCCCCCAGGCTCCCGGATATGTGGGCGATGCCGGGAAAGACGCCTTCGAGGAAACCTTTCACTTGGGTCTGTGACCAGGCAAGTGTGACAAGCTCTGATAAGTCCGAGCACTCTCCCCTTCAGAGTGGTGGCTGTAGTGGTGGGGAGTCACCCGGAATTATAAGTGTGAGGCCAGCAAGCAACTTCCACTCCATCTGGTGGGCACTGGGATGTGAGTGAGGGGCCTGTGTTCTTCTTTACAGCAACTCCAGCGCAGAGCTGGGGGCTCCCCACTTTTGGAAACCCTGGCCAGGATTTACTTTGACACCAATCACCAGGTCTGTCCAGTCCAAGCCTTGGTACCTCAGCAAGGATGGGAGGAGGTGATGCGTTGAAATGTGACGGAGGGAGGGCTTCCGGCAGGTCGCAAAGTGTTCAGAGTGGAATTCTGGCGATTGTGTCTGGGTGTCGCCTCCTCTTTTGCACCCAGACTCCTGCAAGGCCCAGGCAACCCACGCGTACGGGCCCAGAGACCTAGCCTGTGGGCCGTGACGAGTGAGAGCAAGTGGCTCTGACTCTGATCTGCGGTTTTAGGCATTCAGCCCCAACCAGGTCTTTGTTCAGACCGGAAAGAAAAAAAAAAAAGGAAAAGCTACACGGTTCTGTGCCTCCTAAGACAGGGAAGAGGGAAGATGGCCAGAAGATAAGGGAGGGTACCTCCTGCCTCTCTGCTCCCTCACTGGACTCCCCCACTCTCGGTGAGGTGGGGACAAGGGACAGTAGCTGGTGGACAAGGCCATGGGCGGGTGCCTGGCGTCCGACTAGCTGGCAGTGAAATGGGCGGGGGCGGGGGAGCTATTGCAGCAGGTCAGCGATGTGGCCAGGAGAGAGTGAAGGAGACGAGAGAGGGAGAGGGCTGAACGAAAACTCTTAGATAAAATTCTCCTGTCTGGGTGTGCTGAGAGCCCTCCCCAGCAGCCACCCGCCCAGCTGTGGACACATCACCCCACACCTCGAATCCACCTGGCCCCTGACCCGAGTTGAGACCTCTGGTCCCTTTGCCCGCTTCTCCTCACTGCCTGCCCCGCTCCCTCCTGAGTTCAAAAGGCCGCTGCCTGCCTCCCTCCTCCCCCCGCCGCCCCCGTACCTGCGCCCCCGCAGGGCAGACGGAGCTCGGTGCGCGGCGCGGCGCTGGGCGAAGGGGCCAGGACCGGAGCTGCGAGGGTGCAGCGTGCACAGCGCGGCCGCCCGCAGCCCGAGGCCGGCCGCCCCAGAGGTGCGCAGGGAGCCCGCGTGTGCCGGCCGCGGGCGTGTGCCAGGCGCGGGCGTGCGCGCGAGGGTGAGCGCGGCCAAGGCGGAGCGGCGGGCGGGCGGGCGGCAGGGACGGCGGCGGCGTTAGGACTCGGGGGACACCGCCCCCGGCCCCCGCGTCCCGCCCCCGCCCAGCCTCCCGCCTCAGTTCGCGCCGCGCCTCGGCTCGGAGCTCAGCGGCGCCGGCTCCGGGAGCCCGAGCGGAGCCAGCCGGGGCGCCCAGCGGCGCGCACAGCCTGCGGCCCCGCCGGCGATGCGGGGCCGCACCGCGCCTGCCCCAGTCCCGGCCCCGGGCCCCGCGGGAAGGGGCTGAGCCCCCGCCGCGCGCCCTCCGCCCGCCCGCCGCCCGGATGGCGAGCCTCGCCGCGCTCGCCCTCAGCCTGCTCCTGCAGCTGCCGCCGCTGCCCGGTGCCTGGGCACAGAGCGCCGCAGGTGAGTGAGCCTCACGCGCCCTCCCGCGCCCACCCGCGTCCTCCCGCGCCCGGCCGCCGCGGGCTCCGGAGAAAGTTGGCGCGCTCCGGCGGGCGCCGGCTCAGGCCGGACCGTCCCGGCTCCAGCGCCCGGCCCTCGCGTCCCCGGCAGCCAAGTTCCTCGCTTTACTTTGCGGCGGCCCCCCGGGCCGGAGCAACTTTCCGCGGTTGTGGCGAATATTCCCACTTGCCGCCGCCTCCCACTTGTCGGAATCTGCGCTGGAGCGCGGGCCGGGCCGAGGCGGCGGGCGGGGCGGGGCGGGGCGGGGCGGGGGTCCGGGCGAGCGGAGCTGGTCTCGGCCGGCGGGCGCTGCCGGGGCGGGGCTCTCCTCCGCGGAGACCCGGAGCGCCGAGCGGCTCGGCCTCGGCCTCGGCGAGGGGCTGACGGGAACCGCGAGTGCTCCGTCGTGCGCCGGACGGCGCCAGGAAAGGCCGCCCAGCGGAGGCCGGTCGGGCCCAGTGGCTCTGACCTGTGGTGGGTCTACAAAGTTTGGGGGACTCACGTCGGGGTGTGCCCGAAGGAGGGGGAGCAGAGATAGTTCGTGTGTGTGTGTGTGTGTGTGTGTGTGTGTGTGTGTATGTGCGCGCGCGCGCGTGTTTGCTGCCAGTAGTAAGTGGCCGGCGCAGGACCCATCGCTGACCAGGGCTCAAGCGTCAACCGTCCTCACTCCGTGGAGCTAACCGAGCTGAGCCCCCAAGAGCAGGTGGCGGAGGGAAGGAAGAAGGGGAGCGGGGCAGGTGCACTTCCAAGTTCAGGATCACCTTGAAGTTTCCTCTCATCCATTGGCTCAGGCAGGAGCCGAGGGTGCGGAGGTGACAGCGGACAGGTTGAGATGAACCGGTGGGACAGGGTGAGGTTCTTTGTATACCTAAGCAACAGCTGTGCCCACGTACAAGGAAGAGCTCGCCTACCCGTGGGAAGTGTGATGTCTTCGGGGTTAAGGACCTCTGGGGTGACATTCATTAGGAGTGGTTAGAGCGCTCCCCTAAAATGGAAAGGAAGCGTAGGACTTCCGCGAAGGGACAGCGCTTTGGCCAGGCTGGGAAGTTGGACGATGAAGACACTGTTTTCGAGACCTGGGAAGCTGAAAGGCTGGATTAGTAAGGGAAGGAGGAGGACCTCCGCGACAACACTCCAAAAATGGAGCACGGTGCTTGTTTTCTTCATTTTGGGGACAGGGGGAACGGAGGAAGCTCCGGGCGGTCCTGTGGACCCGGGCATGATTTATGATTCAGATTTTACTATCCTCCAAGACCTGGTTGGCTTATCACACATTAATAGTACTCACGTTCTTACGGGCAAAGGCAGGATAAAAAATCTTCCGCCACGGGTCTCAGACCGTTCTTGGTTATCGCTCTGTAAAACCCGTTCTCTGGGAAAGCGGTCCAGGGCGGAACGCACGCCCGTCATGGGAGCTGCCGCCAGGTGGCGCTCGCCCATAACGGTTAAAATGCAAATCCAGTCGCTTTCATCTCAGGAATAGAAGTTCTTTTCAATTTTTAAATGAGTAATGTGTTTATTCAGCAGCCTTTTGTTAAAACATTTAGGGAAGTGTGAGGAGCGAGCACCTCTTCTTTGTTTGCTCTTCGGAACACATGGGAAAGAAAAGCAATCGCGGAGTACAGTTTGGGAAGAAATCTACTGTGAAGGCGCCTTCTGTTTCTTTCAGTTCTACCTGAGCGGGCTGCTTCCCAGAATCTACTACAGCATATATTTAGCAAGTGGCTGTAATTGTTCCTGGGGCTTCTTAAAGGAGCGGGATTAGCTTATGTTGGAGATTCAGCCTGCTCTAAGTCTCCCTCATTTGTAGGCATGGGGATTTTCTGTTTCTATCCTCCCTTTATAGCTTACTGCTAACTAGATCATTTGAATTAGATTTTCTCTCCCCGCCCCAGGCTTCTTTATGTACATCTGTATTTGTAGATACAGGAATGCTGCAAAGGTTGACTTTTAAAATGGACTTATCTTCTTGTTTTACTCCAAAATGCAGTACTGTTGGAGTCCAGATCTACTATGAATAAGATGATAGTTTGATTTCCTTTAAAGTGTCTTCTTTAAAACTTTTGGCAAGTCGGGGTAAATAATGCATGTTAAAACTCAGTGCTGTGTTCTCCTTATTCCTTTGATCTGAAGATTCCCAGTCTCGAAGGCAATTTCAATTTGTGAGCTTACATCCAGGATACAGTTGAGAGGGTAGGTTTTGCTGTAGCGTGTTGGTCACGGTGTCCAAAAGTCAGAGTGGAAGCTTGTCATCAAAAGGCAATTTTCCTCTTTCCTCTTCCTTCTCCTAACATGTGTTTCATGAGCCATGACAATTTTTATAAGGAATGATAGTAAATTTTTTTTAAAAAAAATAGCCTCTTTGCAGTGCAGCAGAACATGATTTGGGATAAGTGAGGAGAAAGGCAGTTAAATGGATGAGGGGATAATTAGTTGGCTTATTAGCGGGCTCTAGAATCTGTGTTGAGAGCAAAACCCGATCTTAAAGAGTTGAGGTGGTTAACAATGTAGTGTGTAACTCAATAATCACCGCCAGATACCCCTGGGGAATGGCTAGCAGAACAAATTTTACTTTCTGTCCTGGAACATGTCATTTGTTTCCTACTAAAAGAACAATTAATGCAAGGATCCAGCTTGGATTCTGTTCCAGCCACAACTGCAAACGCGTAGTAAATGGAGACATTGTCCTGGGTTACAACCCATTCTCTTTCTCCCCTACTTTTCTTTCCTTCTCGCTTGTTCTCAGCACAGCTCCTGCAGGTTCCTGGCTGCTAGATGTGACAGTATCCCCTGTAGTAGTGTAACTGTGTCACCTTTCAAAGCCAGGATCAGAGGATATTACAGCATCGTTCTTTCCAACACAGGACACTCCCATGACTCTCTGACAGTGTGTTACTGTGGAAACAAGAGCAGTGCTACGTAGGCAGTGGTCCTTGATAAATATTTATTGATGATGATGAAGAGATGGTGGAGTCTGCCAGCAGCCAGGAGGGAATACGGGGAATTTAGCTCAGCAGGCAGTGGGGTCTGGAAGAAAAGCAGATGTACTTAGGTGTCTGAGGTTCCCGGATTGAATCCTGCCTCTGCCTCTTACTGGCTCTGCTGGCTTGGGCAAATCATTTATCTTCTCAGATCCTCAGCTTCTCATCTGAACAGTGAGGATAATTATAGCTGCCTCACTGGATTTTGTGAAGACTGAATAAGATGATGTATGCAGAGTAAAGAGAAGACTGCCTGGCACAGAGTGGGCATCCTGTGCTGTGCTGGAGCCTCCCCTGGTGCTGACCTTGGCACCAGCAGATGTACACAGGCGGGGTGGTGGGGGAGGTGAAGCCAATTTTAGAATGGACACTGAAATGGCTCTGGATTTTGGCGATGATTGGGTTTTAGTTTTTTTGCCTTCTTGGGAACTTTGTTCCCTGTAACTGACTTTAGAAAGACATTCCAAATGAAATTTCCTAACACATGACGCTCACAGTTTGGCTGCTGAAGTGTTTAATGTAGAGAATGTTTAGTTTTAAGCACGTTTTACCTTTTAAATTAGAAGTGATTTCTAAAAGGTACAAGTGATTATGTCGTGTCACGAGAGAGTATTTTGACATTTCTTCTTGCCTTTCCTTTCACCAACTCACACACAATCGTCCTTACTTTTGGGTTCTATCCTGGGGCCCACTCTCATCTCTCATGGATTCTAGAAATCAAATGGCCGGCTCTCTGGAGTGGCGTGGGGCGCTTTGGGTACTTTGTAAACAAAGAATGGAAACATAGAGTGGGCTGTGGCATTCTAATAAACAAGGAAAAAGGTTGTGTGATTATTGGAAACAAACTGTGCCCGACAAGTGTAATAGCATTTGCAAACACATTACACAATTGTGTCTAAGAGCCAACACCGTGCAATATTAGAAAGTGGTCTCATGACATCTTATAAAATGAGTTCAAATTGGCTTGGAGAGGAAGAAAGCCACGGATTTTTAATGGGTTAGTGACAGTCAGATGCAGCCCAAGGGACAGTGGTGATCAGTGGCTTTGTGTCCAGCTCATCCAGTGTCATTAGTTAGGATGCACAATTTCATATTTGATGTTGTCTTGCCAGACACTTTTGTTTGCTTTTCAGAGGGAGAAGTGAGTACAAGAAGCTATTGTTTATTTCCTGAGAACAAGAGTCAGGTTCTAAAGAGGGTGTGGAGGAACCCAGTGAGCATTCTAGACACAGACCCCAATGCACTCACTGGAAATCAACCGTGGAAAATGAAAAGGGAAATTAATAAAGTAGGAATGATAGAAGGATGCAGCAAGGGTGACAAGGGTGATAATTAGGGACTTTTTTCTTTTTAAGTCCCCAAATATCAGGATTGTTTCAGTTGGCTCATTGTAGATCCATCCCCAGGGGTGGGCTGCTCAGAAGCCCCCTCCGATCCACCGGTGAGTCCTGAATACATTGAAGGGGGCTGTCGTGTTACAGACTTAATTTTCTTTTCAGGCTGCAAAGGTGCATCTGACACACACATCCACTGCATGAGTAGAACACATGCAAAGACTTTGAACATCCTTTGACTATTCAGCTTGAAATTTTTTATTGGCTGCTAGAGGAAATAAAAAAAAATGGTGAAGCCACTTGATAAGCAGTGTGGCAGTTTCTTTAAAAAGTTAAACACACACTCGCCATAGGATTCAGCAGTTCCACTTCTAGGAATCTGCCCAACAGAAATGAAAACATATGTCCACAGAGAGACACGAACAGGAACGTTCATAGCAGCGTTATTCATAGTAGCTCCAAACTGAAAATATTCCAAGTGCCCATCAACCGTTTAGTAGGATACTATTATAATGAAAAGAATGAACTATGGTATGTGCTCCTGCATGGATGGACCTTGAAAATATTAAGCTAAGTGAAAGAAACAAAATGCAAAAGATTTTTATTATATGAGCTATTCAGAAAACACAAATATGCAGAGACAGAAAGTGTATCAGAAAGTGCATTAGTCCCCCAGAGCTGGACATGGGGCCTGGGGTTTTGAGCAAGTGGATGCTAGAGAATGTTTTGGGTAATGGCAAGACTTGAAAATGAGAAAGTAGGGCCGGGGATTTAGCTTAGTGGTTCCGGTGCCTGCCTTGCAAGCGCAAGGACCCAGGTTCAATTCCCGGTAACCACATACAATACTGGGTGTGGAGACTCACACCCAGCAGCAATCAGTACCACATACCACAGTGTTGGGCGTGGTGGCTCACGCCTATAATCCCAGCACTTGGGAGGCAGAGGCAGGAGGATTGTGATGTGAGTTTGAGGCTGAGCTCAGAGCCAGCCTGAACCACAAAGTGAGACCTGTCTCAAAAAAAAAGAAAAAAATGAGAAAGTGATAATGAGTATGTAACTCAAGGATTTTATTAAATCACAGAATGTCACATTTAAAGTTTATGAAATTCTGTGGAGTAAGGCTGTTAAAGTATTTAGTTGAACATGAGCCTTTGTCTAGATTGCATTAAAGATAGCTCCCCGTGTCTTTTGCTGTAACCTGATAGGTTGCTCTCCTGTTTTGAGCCTTTATTTTTACATCTGCAAAGTGGGAAGACCAGTCTCTCAGTGTGGTCAGAACTCGAGAACTCATTCCTGTAAATTGTCAAACTTGGTTCCTGGCTCAAAACAGGCACGTAGGAAATGGCATTACTATCACTTATTTCTTGTCAGTTTCTAAAATAATTTGCTGTGTTATTTTGGAAAGCATTCATTGCTCACCTGTCTTAGCTACTTCGTATATTGCTGAGAAAAAATATCCAACACCCATCTGTAAGTGGGAAAAGATTTATTTATTTCGCTCACAGTGTGTAGAGGTTTCAGTCCATAATTTGTTGGCTCCAAGGTGAGGTGGGGTAGGATAGCATGGCAGACATACGTCGGAGAGGAGAAACAGTTCATGGTGGGCAGAGGCAGCAAAGAAAGCAAGGGGTAAGACAAGCCTCTCTGCATCTCTTACATTGTATCCAGGCTACCAGGATTATGGCAGTGCCAAACCAATCAGTGGATTGATGTAGTAGTCACCCACCTTTAATTGTAGCATTGCACCATAAACCAATCACATGTTCTAGATTCAGCCATCTCCAAAAAAGCCCTACCTATGGCTGCATGAAGGTCTGGGGGAGACATCTAGACACAAACAATATCATGTTCCCTTTTTAAAAGTCTCTTTAGACTGTGAGATTGTGAGCTAGCATCCACTGCATCCATCAGTTAGACAACAATTAAAAAAATGTAAGACTATCAATTTCTGGTAGGGATGTGAGCAATTAGGGAATGATTTTGCTTACTGTTAAATCTTAAACAATGCTAATTTGGCAACATCTATTAGAAATGAAAATGTGAGTATTTTGTGGCTGATGTGTTTTAGTAGAGTATGGGTTGGTGGGGGAGATAATAGATCACTCTTTCATTTCCTTCTCATTAAGCCAAGGACAAAGACATTTAACAGAAGAATAGACACTCTATAGACCAAGAGCAGATGCAACATTTTTTGGTCTCTTGGTTTCCAACCAAGGTGAACAGCTGCTGGGTATGAGACAACAGCTCCATCCTGGCTTTATGTCTGCCTCCTAGGAGGCATCTGTGGACACCCATGAAGAGGTTCGTATGGACGATCTCTGTGGTGCATTTAAAAATGTTTACAGTCTCTCACTTTTTCATCACCATGGGGCTGTCCTTATCAGGCAGAGGATACAGTGCTGCTGCCTACAGGCCCCTGGGAAACATTCATGCCCTTGCTTCCTAGGACCCTGGAAAGCCTGTTTCTTCTCAGACCACCCCTAACACTGCTTTACTACCCGGTCTTTTCTGTTCTGAACCCAGCCACAAGGTCACAACCCATTTCTGTTGGTCCTCCTCTAATTCATGGTGGGTGGTTTTGCATTCACCCTGGAAAGATCATGCATTGTTTCTGTTACTGAGCACGAATGAATTCATGAATGAATTTGTAAGTGAATTCACATCAGGAAGCAGGATTCTTTTTTAAAGTGCTACTGTCAGTTCATCATCGTGTATTAGTGGCTTTGGATGTTCTTGACTTTCCTTAATTGACTATAATTATGTATGCTTTTTTTCTGGCTTAAATGATCATACTTTGGCAATGGGAACGCCTTCAAATCAGGTCCTTTTTTTTTTTTAACCACCTCCAGACATCTTTGAGAGAGTCTTTGTTTTTCTGTGAGATAGGGTGAATCTTTGGACTCACTTCTGGGCTTTTTGACTCAAAGAAGAACTTAGTTATTATTTAAAGAGTTTCTGATACATTTTTGTGAGGTCTTCAGGAGATATGAAACACCTGTGGTATTTGAACCATGTTTGAGACAGAGTGAAACAGGGACTACTGGTAATGTTAGGGATGGAAAAGAAAGATATTTTTAAAGAACATGCATTTATGATCATTTATTTCTTTGATTTTGTAAATTTGGTTTGAGTGTGAGAACTTATTAATCTAATTAAAACAATTTTGTCGCATTGTCATACTCATGTACCTAAATTAGTATGGCCTAAAAGCTGATGTCACCATTTCTTTTTTTTCCTTAAGTGTCTTGGAATTGGCCACTAAATGCATGTGTCCAATGACAGGCCCAGCTGTCAGCGTTTTTTGGACACCAACTTTTGGAAAAGGTTAAAAAAAGACCCCAACTAACATTGATCTTGCTGTAAGAGAACTATATTAATTATATAGTTACTACCCTAAACTTAATGACCTCATTATCTTGTCATTTCTTTGGGCCAGGAATCTGTGGTAGGGTAACTGCGTCTTCTGGCTCAGCCTCACAAGCTGAAGTAAAGGTGTCGGGGTGCAGCAGTCACTGCACTTGAAGGAGGAGGTGTCTGTTCCTCACTCGCTCACAGGGTTACTCACTCGAGGCCTCCAGTCCTTGTGAGCTGTTGCTAGAGGAGGCCCTTGGCTCTTTACCATAGGGCCCCCTCACAGATGGGCAGCTTATTGCATAGCAGCTGGTTTCATTAGGGTGACTGCATGAAAGAGCAGGGGAGACAGGAGCAAGGTGGAAGTGACAGTCTCATGTAATCTCATTTCAGGAATGACAGCCCATTACTCTTGCCATATTGTTTGTCAGGTGTAAATCATTAAATACAGCCCACACTCAAGGTGAAAGAATCCTATAAAAATTGTATTAGGGTGCTGCAGAGAATTAGAAACAGTAGAATGTGAAATCAGATATATAATGAGATAAATGATAGGCCACACATATGCATAGGCACACACACAGGTGCACAGAGATTTGGAGGATTTGGAGGAATTAAGTCTCATAGTTATGGAGATGGACAAGTACCATGCTGCGCTGTCCATAGCTGGGGACCTGGTGATGTAAGTCGGAAAGTTTGGGGCTGATGGCATAAGGCCCAGCCTGATCTGAAAGCCCCAGAACACGCAGCACTCATGCCCGAGCATGCCCTTCTCCGTCTTCCTGTGCAGTCCAGGCCCGGAGGATTGGGTCATGCCCACTTGTCCTCTTCAGCTTGTCAGTTCCCGGCTCTTCTCTTTTGAAGACACCCTCAGGGACACATCCAGAAATAATGCTTCTCCAGCTATCTGGGCTCCCCTAGCCTAGTCAGGATGACTCGTAAATTAACCAGCTCAGGTTTGAATAGGAGACAGTAGGGATTCCTGGGCACTGTTGCAGGAGCTGCTCTGCATAGGCCCCTCAGCTGATAGACAGACATAAGAAACATGGAGATAGGGCAGACAGAGGAGAAACACAAATGTAACCTTTGACATATATTCAGACCTTTAAAAATTCTTTGTATTTTGAGTGGCACCCATCAATGCACTGTCAGTCTCTCATTCTGTGAAAGCCGTTGAATAGAGACTTAGTGTCTCTGAGTGAGTTAGTCCAAAATTGAAAAAGGATTTTTTTTAGTCATGTCAATAAGTAGAAATGAATGAATAAGGCCCACCAGATAACTATTCAAACTTTACCCCCAGAGTTGAAGTACTAGTGTGTTTTTTGTAAGAACTAAAATTCTCACAGTAGTATCTAGGTTTCACATGAACCAGTTTAGAAAAAACGCCCATATATTAGGAGTACTATATAATTTATCTGAAATTTAAATATTTTATTAGATTTGGATATCCCAATTTTCAAAATTGGTACTAATGTTAGACCTTTCTGACACATATCCAGGGGATCTTTCCTTTATTGTCACACAGCCCTGACAGGAAATTTAATAAATCACTATGGTGTAATGTAAACTTATAAATTATTATGTCCACCCAACATGTCTTGCTTGAACAAATCAACATAGAAGAAGCCAAGTCACAATATGTTTTCAGGACTGGTGTTTCCAGCTCCATGATATCCTCAGGGAAAGATGTTTTGTCCTAATCCAAGTGGGCTGGCTGATCGGACTCTGGGGCTTCCTGGTGGGAATATTCTGCAGGAATTTACTGATTTTCACAGATTACCCCTGTTCTTAGAGAGTGTGTCCTTCTTTTCTGGATGAGGCAGTTTCTGTATTTGTGGCCAGAGTCTCCACTTCAGGATGATCCTACTCCTAGGCCAGTGGTAGAGAACCTTTTAGAAACAAGGGCTCGAATTACAAGAAAACCCACTTATTTATCACAGGGTGCCAACACTGTGATTAAACCTGCACATTAAAGCTTTACTTTAGAAGAAACAGCTCATAGGTTAACATCTTTTCTCTTAGAAGAAAAACAGCATACATGCCTTAGGTCTGCCAGCATTGTCCTAGGCTCTGTTGAGCCTTTTCCCGGAGGTGGCTCCCAGCAGCTCCAAACTACCCGGAATTTCCCCTTCCGCTGCCCTGGGGAAGTGCTGGCTGGCATTCACTTTGGAAGCTTCGACTCTTGAGCAGTTTCTCATTTATTAACTGTTCCCTTCAGCCCTGCTAACTATGACTGTGAAGTTTTGGGCACCAGGATTCCTCCTGTGTGAGGGAGATGAGGGTATACGCTTCTTAGGTGTCTAGGTCAGGGCTGCTGCGTGTGGTTGTGTGGAACTCTCACAATCGTACATAACAGGCCCAGGTCAAGGCCTTGCCGTGTTTGGCCAACTTTGAGTTCAAAACCATTTATGTGTCCTCCTATTTGCACATCCAGGATGCAGGATGTCTTAACTGTTAATTTTTTCTTTTTTATTTCAGTGAACATTTCTTTCAGCCAATATTTTGTATTCACTTTCTCTTCATCTTTTGCATTATTTTAAAGAAATCTTTTATTATAGAAAGTATGTATATTGGTGGGTCAGGTGGTTTTGGGCCCAGAAATCAAGACGTTTGAAAAAAAAACCACAGTAAGATTTTAAACTGTCTCAAATCAAGAGCGGGGTGAGCTGAGAGGAATGATCAGTTATTTTCCCAATGCTTCTATCCCTAAAGAACCTGGGCATACTGCCAGCCTCCTCCCTGGATCTCAGCTGGCTGGAGTGCAGGATGGTTATCCTCCCTTAAACAAAATTGTCTGGAACAAAGCAGGGGCCAGCTCTCTAATGCTTTGGTTGCATTGTCTTGAGGCCATTTTAATCAGGTTTACTGAGGGACTGTGCAAGAAAGGAAAGGTATAGTTTGTAACTATTGAGATGCTCAGCTGAGATGTGCAAAGCCTTTAACTGAATATGGGTAGCCAAATCACCCCACCTTTGCTTCAAAGAGAAGCTAAAAATCCTTTTTTGGGGGGGGTCTGTTTGTTGCTCAGTGTGTATTTCCCATCTCACTGAAGCCCTTTAAACTTTCCACTCAGGGGTACTTGTTCCAAGCAGGAAAGTAGTATTTCTAGAACCATTTTTTGGTAGAGAAATGCAATTAATTTGAGCAAATTTCAGAGATCCGAGGTCATGGCCGTCTGTAAAAAGTGCACACATATTTTCGAACAGAATTTCTTAGTTTAAAACTGGAACTCAGGACCAGATTCCTTGTGGGTCACTTTTAAAATGAAGTGGATGCATTTTCTTACCTTTATTGTTTTGGCTTCTTTGTTCAGATAAAACCTTTAATATATATTTAAATTTCTTTCTTCCCATGTTGTTCTTGTTTCTGAGAGTTGGCTTAGTGAGAGTGTGGAAACATTTCGCAGTTTGAGTCTTATTCTGTCGTCTCACATCCAAAACCTCAGGGGCTAGCATTGGTCCCTGGGAAGTTGCTGACCGCCTGTTTTACCTGGGATCCTTGGTATCTTCCCCTTCCCAGGGTGCCTTCTCAGATATTTAGTAGGCAAGCGTCCTTCTGTGATCCATGGATTTGTAGCTCAAGCCTCAGATGTTTCCTTCTTCTGGGGTTTCAGCTCTTTTTGGATTTACTTAGCCCTGGCCCCTCCTTTAGCTCACAGAGATTTTTATGGATTTTGCCTTGGGCCCATTGCCTTTGGCTCAGACAGCTTTTATCCTAAGCCAAGTCCCAATGGTTGGAGAGAGACAAACAGTAGATAAATTTCACTAAACTCAGCTCCTCCCACAACAATTCTCAGGTTTCAGGCGCATTTAACTCATTGCTTCTTACTTTGGCATTCTGATCCCTATCCAAAATACTGATTATGTGGTGGGTTCTTTAAGTCTGTTTCACTTCTTTTTTTTTTTTTTTTTTTGAGACAGGGTCTTGCTTTGGAGTTCAGGCTGGCCCTGAGCTCAGCCTCAAACTCACATCAGCAATCCTCCTGCCTCTGCCTCCCAAGTGCTGGGATTACAGTTGTGAGCCACCACGCCCGGCACTGTGGTATGTGGTACTGATTGCTGCTGGGGTGAGTCTCCACGCCCAGTATTGTTATGTGGTTACCGGGGATCGGACCCGGGCCCTTGAGCTTGCAAGGCAGGCACCGGAACCACTGAGCTATATCCCCAGCAAAAAGTCTGTTTCACTTCTGACACCAACAGCATAGTTTTGGATTGGATTATATGGCAGAAGTAACCTATATGGAGCACTGTACGTTATCCATATTCCTGTACGTTTTTTTTTTTTTTTTTCCTGTACCGGGGATCAAATTCTAGCCCTTGAGTTTGCAAGGTAGACACAGTAACCCATTAATTTTTTATTCATTTGGTCAAAGATATAGGGTATCACAGAGATGGGGTAACCATACAAGACCTTCTGGCCCCTGGCTTACTAATGGGATGCAGGGTTGCTAAAACATCAACATTGGCCAAATCTTGCTTGTAAAGTGTCATCAATTTTTGCCACACTACAGTACTTTTTTTTTTTTTAATATCAACATCTTGCATGATCTGAGTCAATCATCAGAGTATCCATTTAAGAAATATTTACAAATTATCAGTCACATCTGATTCATGAACCAAACTCAGCATCTGCAAGGGGTGGCAAGTCTTGTTTTATCTCGGGATCTTCACGTGGAGATAAACCCCTAGTCCTTTTTTTTGTTTTTTATTTTGAGACTGGACTCTTGAAGTTCCTAGATTAGTCAGGCCAGACTTATATTTCTGGTTCTTCTAACCCTAGTTGTGGAAAAAACAAGGACATTATGGTACAGGGGAGCAAGGCCTAGATCTCAACCTAAATTGTGAGTTCGTGTTCTCTAAAACCAAAGAATAAATTTTAGGAATGATGGAAGTTTGAGTAGGAAGATTTTATGGAGAAAGCTGCCTAAGAGAGACAAAAAAGGGAACCTGGAAAGGTGGGTAACTCATCTACCTCACTTTTCAGAGGGCTTTTATGGAACAAAGCTGCACAGTGAGGTGGGTTTAAAGTGGGGGCTTTTAAACAATGGACAGACTACTGTCAACCAATGGATAAAGTGGGGGCTACCAATAAGATTTTTAAATGGTCAAACAATAGTTAACCAGTGGGATTACAACAAGTACTAAGGAATACAGATCAAATGGAGTCCAATGAGAAATTGAGTCAGATGGTGAGTGCATAGGGTTTTTTAGTCAAGAGACTTCTAGGTGGATTAAACCACCTAGCCACCTGGCCTTATACCCCAGGAAATTTGCAATCACTGTATTCCTGGGGAGGAGGTGGATAAAGATCTTGACCCTCCATCCCGGGAGGAGAGTGAGGCCTGTCGGTCACTGCTATCTGGGAGTTTTTGTGGATGGAGTTGACCTTTGGTAAGGGTTTCCTTTCTTGCAAGGTTTTTGAAGGCTGGTCCTATCTATCTGCCTACCCTATGTCTATGTAGTTTTTTTTTTTTAATCGAAAATAGTCATGTATATACTGATACTCACACTTGTGTTTGTGGCAGTGTACAAAACAGGTGAAGGCTGCACCTCCTACAAGAGGTATGTGAGCAGCAAAAGTAGAATGGTGGCTAAAAGATGTTTTGGCTTTATCTGCAATGTTCTATTTCTTTAAGGAGATTTGTTAACATTGGTTGATAATTTTTGATAAGAAAGAACATAGGTGTTAATTACACTTCTCTGTGTAATATTTTTGCATTTAAATTATTCTCTTAAAAAGTGACACCGCTGGAGTTTTAAGATTTATTATTAAAGTATGATTGATAGGGATTTTAAAAGTATACTGTTTTTTTGTTCAATTATCTTTTCAAAACAAGTTTTTTTTTTTTTTTTTTTAAATGTAGAAAGCCTTCTTTCGGAGTTCATAATGAGGATTCCTGGGGGGGAATTTTAGGACCTGTGCATCTGGCAAGGAGGAAGGAGGTAGAGAACTGTGTCACAGACACCAGGAGACATCTGAACAGGGGTCTGCCTGCAGCCTCGGGAGGGTGCCTCGCCAGGCTGCTGTCTCCCACTTCCCATACACACTTTCCCTCCAGGAATCTCTGGAGCAGAGTTCATTGCCTCCCTAGAAATAGTAACGATTCTCGTAGAGGTCAGCATTTGGCCCTAGCATCACTTGGACCTTCAGCAAGGTGCATTTGACCCAGAGAAACCATAATACGTGGTTCTGTGAATGTTTAACCCCTGGGGAGGTTGTCCCATCTGTGGAATGATCTGGTGATGTCTGTGTTTCTTATCGAATACACTTCTGTATCTTTGACTTTAGAAGTTCAAAAAGAAGGGTTTTTTTCCCCTTGAGATTCAAATCTTTTGAGATCTTTGATGGAAGTTACATGTATGAAGAATGTACAGTTCTCTAGTCGATCAGTTTTTTGATATCATCCCTAATTTGCCTAGAAGGAATGAGTTGTGGAAGGGCCAGGGATTGGCTTCCAGGATTGTTCATTTCTTACAGTGACTCCATTGAATAGTCCTCATTAGAATGTGGCAGTGGGGACTTTTACTCTCCTGGGACAAAGATTTCTCATCCCCCTAAGTATGCAGAGAGGAGCATTGGCATCTGTTGGAATGGGAAGCAGAGAATGCAGGGAGATGTCAAATCATTTGGTGAAATGATGGATGGTAGAGGGATAATAATAGGGGGCCAGATTCAAACATTATGAAAAACACAGGTGCACCAGGGTGTGTCTGCAGAACATGCAGGATCTGAATGGAACACTCTAGGAATAAATGTGGGAGAGGAAATGACTACCAAACAGGGCATGCTAACATCACCACACACTTCAGGCATTTCTAATGAGCCAGGCAACTTGTCAAGCACTTGCTAATTGTCACTCACTGAGTCTCCATAGCAGTCTTATGATGTGAGTACAATTATCATCCAAACTGAAGAGCAAAGTGGCTTAGGAATGAGTCCAAGGTCACCTAGAGAGTGAAGCGTAGAGTCCAGACTTCAACCCAAGCAACTCAGTGTGTTTAGCTATTACTTTGTGCTCTTTCTCAGAGTTGCTTTGTGTCACCCACTGTGCTAAATTCATATATATGAGGAAAATTTGGTCCTATTTAGAATGCTTTCCTTCAGAAACTTCTAAGAAAATTCTTTTGCAGGAATTCTGAGGCTTTTGTTTAATTTTTATTATGATTTTATGAGGGAGACATGACATTCTTATATCACCTTTTTTCAGAGTCCAGGTTCTTAACTACCATGTGATGCTGAATGCTAGAAGCTTTCTATGGTAGTAAGAGGTATAGGGGAGATTTGCAGTCTTTGAAAAAGAGAACCTCACCTCACCTACAGCTGACTTTCAGATACTCCAATGTTATACAAGGAGAACTCTGAGAAGAACCTGTACCTACCTTGGGGCAGAGATGACACTCCTAGAGATAGCTGCTGTTGATTTTACTCAGGGGCCCAGTAGCTGATGGTGCTATATCTCAAAAACCTAAACTGTGATTTTCAGACCTCTGGGACTCTAGCAAACACAGCCTTTTAAAAAAATGCCTTCTGGCTGAGCATAGTTTATTGAGTTCATATAACCTACAGGATAGTGATCGTGTATATTTAAGATGGGTTGATTATTTTTCTAGATTTATAAATGAGAGGTTGATGCTCAAGCAAAAGAGGTGGATTGCCTTTGAATCTGTAAGGTATATCAGATATTTAACATTACAGATTTTGCTGCAAGATTCGCTGATTCTGAGCTGTAGGAGTCTGCACAGTTTTACCTTTGATTTCCACCCTTTCACTTATCACCCTTTCACTCCTCCATTTTCATAGTGTACCCCACGATAAAGAAGAGGTAGATACCCTCTCAATTTTGGATCTGTTTTGGCAGGGCTTTGGGCTTGATCTCTCTTATGGCTTAGATCTCAAATGTCCTGCAACAGTCTTTATTTTCAAAGAGGAGATTTTGGGAGGTGATTGGATGAGGTGATTAATACATTGACGAGCTGATAGCTGAATGTGCTTTTAGGAGGTGAGGCCTGATTGAAGGAGGTAAGTCACTTAGAGTGTGACCCAGAAGAGTGTATATTCTTACCACTGGCTCCTCCCTCTTCTCCAGACTACTGGGGTACCAGGTGAGCCCCTTTCTTTTGCTTTGCTTTTCCACTGAGTCATTTCTGCCTTGAAGCTAGTCATCCATAGACTGAACTCTCTGAAATGGTGAGCCCAATAAACTTCTTTATGTGAGGTAATTTGACCGATCAACAAAAAGCTATCATAGTATTTACTAGATCCTTTTGGGTCTGGGTTGAATATGTCTGGTGGAGTCAAATCTGTTGCGGGTGGTACCGTTTGTGTTGTGAAGGAGGGTAAGAGTGTAGGCTGTGATCTTAGACTCAGGGCTCAAGGCAACTCTTCAACAGATTAAAAGCTGTATGAGCAGGAAGAAGATACTTGAGTTCTCTGAGCCTCCTTTTGACTGTCTGTGAAATGAAGCTAATAGAAAGAACTTGCTTTGAAAATGATGGTGAGGAGTCAGGAAAGTGATGTATGTTAAATATTTAGCAGATAGCCAGGCTCTTGGGAAGTGCTCACGAGCACTATCCATTCTGGGCCATGATGTCACTGCTGGGAGATCAGTGGAGGCTTCATTAACCCAAGAGGCTCATAGTACACAACTAGAGTGACTAGTTGTCCTACTTTGTCTAGGATAGAACTGTTTCCCAGGATGTGAGATTTTCAGTGCCTAACTGAAAAACAAAAAATGTTTCAGGCAAACCATTTACACTCTGAAGTGTCCAGAGACCCTAACCAAGGGATAATTCATGGACTAGAGAATTTGAGGATAAGAGAACCCACAAGGGGTGCTTAGGCACCTAAAGATTAGGAATAGAGGGAGTTCTTAGTATCCTTTAATTTGGAAAGGGGCCAGGGGTGTGAATTGTGTCAGTGGAATCTTTTTCTGTACTATTTGGGATTCCTTGAAGTTATGTGATCTCAACTCATTAACCTTCTGATTTCTGATTTTGTTTAGCAGGTGGAGAGCACTGGTATGAGGATGCAAGGCAGGAGGAGAGGGGATGGGGATTCATCTTTCTCTCCGTCTCACTGCTTTCTGGGGGAGCCCTGTTCCGACAGTGACCTCACGGTTTGGTTGCTGGAACATCAGCAGATAACTTGGGGACTTGTTGGAGATGCACATTTCAGGCTACATTCCAAACCACTGAATCACAGCTTTTGGACTGGGATCAGCAATTTGTGTTTTAACCATCCATTCACCCTCAAGTGATTCTGAGACATTTGTGAACCACTGGCTTATGAGTGCAAATGGACCATCAAAAGGCCATGTGTGATGCCTCTGACCAATCAAGGTGCCTCCCTGGTCTGGCAGTGGGTATTCCGCTCAGACAACCCAGAGGGAACTTTGCTGTCTCCAGCCATAGCCCTTGACTCTGAACCAGTAGTCTTGTCTATTTTGGCCTTTGTTTTTGGATTTAGTTTGGTCAGAAGTTATGTATCACAAGGATTAAAACTTTGTACTGTTGGCTGCTGGTGGCCTGTTTCCTGCATAATTCCTACACATAGTGATCACATTCTGTTGATGAATGGGTGGACATTAAGAGATTTCTAAGGTCATTGCTGGTGATTTTAATATAAAATTGAAGATTCTGTCTTCTGTCGTGTATAGTAATAGCTGGTTTATCATTAATCTTGTAATGAAAAGAGACTTAACCAGGATTTCCCTTCTGAAAGGAAAGTAGTAATTGATGAATTAAGGAAAGAATACTCAGAAGCTCTGCCTTTTGATCCTGATGGTGTCCCTGTGAAGTTTCATTATTACAAAGAAATGCAGTCAATACTATTGAAGTTATGTGATGCAGTCAAAGTCACACAACTGTTAACTGGTTAAGTCTGGGTTTCAGTTTAATTGTGTTGATTTCTTAACCCACACTGTGTCAGTTTTAAATCTGTGAAGATTCAGAAGAATCTGAGTTGTAAAAATTCATTACATCATAAAAGAATGGCATAGTCTTACATATATTTTATCTTGGGTCTTTCAGTGTGTTGGAAAGAGAATGCATTGGAGTTAGAGAGACCTGAATTAAATTCCAGCTCTTGTCACTAATTGGCTGTGTGTCCTTGCTCATGTTCCTGAACCTTTCTGAGCCTGGATTCTCTGTGTGTCAATGAGAATCAATCTAACAGCCTGGCAGGGGCCTCATAGGGATATAAGTTGATGCACGTTAAATACCTGACATGTAATAGCAACATTGGTGGTTATAATATCATTGTCTTCTAAAGAATTGATAATTCAGGCATGAATCATGTTAGAAGTCTCAATTTCCTGGTGGATTTTCAGGGTTTATTACTCTTCATTAGGAAAGGCTGACATGTGACTTGACCTCATGAGTACAGAGATATTTTTATCCCTACTTGGACAGTGCTGGGGTCAAACTGCTTGAGATCATTAATTGTCCTTCCTATTTCCTGTGTATCCTTGAGAAATTCAGTTTACCTCTCTGAGCTATTAATTTCTTTCCCAGAAATGGGGACAGTAGTGCCTCTCCCATAAGATGGTTGTGAGCATGAGGTAACATATGTAAAATGGTGAATGACAGTGTAAAAATTATCATTTTAAAATAAAAGTATCCTCGCTCATCAGATACATCCATGGTCTCGTTGTTTTAGTAGAGATGCAGTTTATGTTTTTGTCAGTAGGCAGACATGAGCTAAGACTCTGTTGGGAAACAGTGAGTGGTGACTATATACTGACATTGTGTAAAATTCCCATCTCTTCTTATCCAGAGCCCTGCTGGGTAGAAGGCTTGCCTTCTAATATATTGTACAGAACCTATAAAGAAGGTGAAAAGCCTTTGAAAAGCAAAAAATACCAACCAACCAACAGACCCCTCCAAAAACCAAACATAAGCAAAAACTAGCCAACCAAACAAAAAAACACAAAAACTTGAGGGCACACATAGCTCTCACATTTTCTCCAAGAGGAGACCTCCTAAAGTCTCCCAGTAGCTAGTGGCTCTTAGTTTGATTTACAGAAGTTTTACACAAAACTTTGAGTAAGTTTTTAACAGATTTCCTAGGCTCAGAAGCTTTTGGAGGAGGGGTCCTGCTGTCTGTGGGAGATGGGCTCACAGTGGTGTAACTAAAAGGTGCAAGGGTCTGATTATTGGAGAAGAGGAAGGAAAAGCAAGTGAAGCAGCAGTGAAATCTCGAGGAACTCAGCATCCTGGGCTGCCGGAGTTCGACTGCCTCGCTGTGGGCAGGGCTACTCTGCTCCTTTGAAGTTTCCAGAGGTCCTGCTTGTTACTTAGCTCTAGATGTAGTAGCAGTCATAACAGTTATGTTGTCAGCAGGAAAAATAAAAGGGCATGGCCTCCCAATATAATAACTAATCTTTTTTAAAGTGATAACCTTGAGTTATAAAAAAGGCCCAAATTGTTTTCTCTAATCTCAGTGATTCCATTTTATAAAATCAGGCATATCATTCCACTTAAATACTTGCTCTTTTTTTTTTTTTTTTAGGTTTTTTTTGAGACAGGGTCTCGTTTTGTATTTCAGGCTGGCCCTGAGCTCAGCCTCAAACTCACATCACAGCAATCCTCCTGCCTCTGCCTTCCGAGTGCTGGGATTACAGGCATGAGGCACCACGTCCAGCAATGTGGTGTGTGGTACTGATTGCTGCTGGGCGTGGGTCTCCACGCCCAGTATTATGTGGTTGGATTGAACCCGGGCCCTTGTGCTTGCAAGACAGGCACTGGAACCACTGAGCTAAATCCCTGGCCCCTAAATACTGGCTCTTAATAAGAGCTATTGCCCTTTGCTGATAGGAGGGTTGATGGTAGATGGATTAAAGGACCAAGCCAAGGCTTTGCAGGAACTGAGAGTCATGGCAAGACTTGACCCTTTAAGAGGTGCACACCATGACCTTTGATCGTGGAAGAGAGCTGGGAAGTGAAAGGAGCATTTTAAGGGTTTTGTACATATGATTCTTTGGGTGTCTGGTGTTAAACATGATGCTATCAAGCTAGGAAACTTTAACTTCAAGTGTTTGCAGTAGTATGTAAGTGAATTAGAGGGTAAACTATAGCTCTCTGGAAAGTTCTGCTGTTACAAAGTTGAGTTTTTTTAGCAGCTGCATGAATGAAGTCAGGGTAGATGAGCAAGTAAGAGGTGATGAGGATCCAGGAACACAGGCCAATGGGAAATGGAAGGTAGACATTCATGGGATAGGTGTGAATGCTTCTTCTTTCCTTTCCTGTCTTTTTTGTATTTGCTTGAACTAGCTCTTTAGGGGAACATGTTTATAGCCTAGGATGTTAGTTAAAAATACTTTTTGTTTTCCTTCAGAAAGTCATATAAGCATGGGGAAAATCCCTGTGTAATGTAGATTTTGATAGCAAATAATGAAAAAATAAAATCAGGAACGTCCCCTGTCTCTGGATGCCAGTGTGATCCGTGTGGTCTGAGGAGGCCTGTGGAGGAGAACTATCTACCTGCATCCCTAGTGTGAGGCATCAGGCTAGGTCCTATCATTGTCTCTTCCTCTGAGAAGGAGGTAGCTCTGACATTGTGTGACTTTCTTCTTTGTCATTTGTATCAGTAAGGAAGACGTGGCAATTGGCAGCCTTTTGTTGGAGGAAAGGGTTGTAGTTTTTTTTTTTTTCCAGAAGAAATCAGTCTAATCTATTCTTCAAATCTGTGGAAGTTTATGATAATGCAATTGGAGGTGTGCAGAAAGTTGATACCAGGTCGCTTCAGGTTTAAGGTGACTTGAGAAATTCAAACTGAAGTGACAGGTTAGGTTCTGTATTTGTTAACTCTTGCTACATAGCAAATTATCACAGAGTTAGCTACTTAATGCCACACATTTTATCGGAGCACAGATTCCATGGTTTAATAGTTTGAGCATAACTTAGTTGGGCCCTTTGCCTTAGGGTCTCTCACAAGGCTGCGAGGAAGGCATTGGCTAGGACTGTGGTCTTCTTGGGAGAAGAATCTTTTTGGGAAAGAACTATTTTCCAGGCTCATGAAGTTGTTGACACTACTCAGTTTCTTGCAGGCTGCTGTACTAAGGACCTTAGCTCTTTGGGGCTGTTGACCAGATGTTATTCTTAATCCTTTGCTGCATAGAGGTGTGTCACAGAGTGGCTTGCGTCATCTCCCCAGCAAGGAAGACAGTCTGTTAGCAAGACAGAAGTCAGTCGTCCATAGCCTAACCACAGAAATGGCTTCCCACCACCTTTAGTATGAGGGGAAGTTCAGATTTGTCCTCCTCATTCTGCCTCATATGAGAAGAAATACAGTTGGGGGATTTGACCCTTTAAGAGTTTCGCATGTTGACCTGGCCAACCTTCCTGAATTCCAACTCTCTCTGTCACATCCAGTGACTACTTTAACCTTCAGACCTGCTCTTTAGTATGTCTTGCTGCCACAGAGCCACATCTCACAATCCCTATTTTGCATTCTTCACAGCCCTGCCACAGAGACTTTGCATCTACCAGTACAAGAAGGTTTGATTGATGCTTATCTAAGTGGTAGGAAGAAGGGAATGAAAAATTCTCATAGAGTTGATCTGATTACTTATTTAATTAAAAAAAAGATATCAAGAAGAGGGCTCGAAATACATATATGACTTCCTTTCACTATAACCTCAGAAAGTAGTCATTGTTTCTTAAGACAGATGAAGGAATCAAGATTTAGAAACCACTTTGACTCTTGTCTAGACTTATAAGGGTTAAGAGCTACTAGATTTTGAAGAAGCCAGAAGATACCATGAGTAAAGGATTTGTAGGACTGACCAATATGGCTGCACTTCCTTTCTGCTGGGATAGCTGAGCAAAGATGGAGCTGGGCTTCTAGGCTAGGATAAATGCCAGGATGTGAGACACAGCATGAGCAGGTATGAAGGTCAAAGTAGTCACTGGATGTGACAGAGAGAGTCAGAATTCAGGAAGGTTGGCCAGGTCAACATGCAAAACTCTTGACGGGTCAATCCCCCAACTGTATTTCTTCTCATATGAGGCAGAATGAGGAGGACAAATCTGAACTTCCCCTCATCATCAATTCATATCCCCCAGATATTGAATTTGGACTTTACAAAACCATTAGAAGTCACTGTACTTTGATGCCTGACAACCACAAGACCAGTATTTCTCTCCTATCACGTTGGCACAGTTGTGATTCAATTTTTTCAGTTTTACATTATAAAAATGAATGAAAATGGAAATGTGAAAAGGCCAGTACTGATAGTAATATGTTTGAGGGGAAGATGGAGCTTGTCAGATGTACAGAAAGTGTTGACTACTTCACTTCAGTCGGTGATTGGTCAGGTGGTGTGAGCTGTGAAAGGAGGGGAAATGAAAGGACATATATGAAATGCCAAGAGTGGATCCTCCAGCCTCGTATCTCCCAGGCCAAGCTCAGTGATGGAGGAAATCCTTAGAATTATGGGCTAAGAATCAACATGGAAGAATATAGATAAAAACCTCCAGTGATTGAAATTTGGAGAGAAATCTGCAGCCCCACAGAGCTTTTGACGGGAAGGTGGTTTGCTCCAGACCCCTACTGACATTTTTTGTTCCTGAGGTAGTAGGTGACACCATCCGAATCACCACACAACTGCCAAAGTAATTTTTTAAAAGCATAAATTAGACCGTGTCCCTCCCCTGTTTCAGTTGGCTTCACTTGCACTTAGAATAATCCACTCACTCGATTGCGCTTAACCTTGGCGACAGCGGACAGTGTCCTGTGCGGCTGGGCTGGCATGCCTCCTGTTTTTCTATGGCTTGGGAATAGAGATTGGCTATACAATCTTTCATTGGCTGATCGTGAATCAAAAGAAGAATATTTGGTAGCACAGGAAAATTATGTGAAGTTTTAATTTCAACATCTGTAATAATGCTGCATTGGAGCATTACAATTCTTTGCCATTTATTTCTGTATCATCTGTGGTTGCTTTCACATTAAAATGGTGAACTTTGGTCCTTGTAATGGAAACTGTCAGCCCTGCCAAAACTAACGTAGCTGTGATTTGGCCCTTGATATATAAAAAAGTCTCTTACTTCAGCCTCATTGGACTTCTCTTCCTTTCTTTTACAGTGAAACCTGTGCCTCCTTCAGGGCTTTTGCCTTTGCTGTTCTTTGTATTTAGGATGCTTCTTTTTTTACAACTTCAGCCCACATATCTCTCTTTCATTCTCTTTCCGTGTTTGCTTTGGTAACTGATCAGTTAATAGCCTCAACACTAGTAGAGTTGGTTTCTCTCCCTCGCCCTCCCTCATTCCCTCCCTCGCTCACTTCCTTCCTTTTCTCCTACTTCAATGCAAACAGTTCTGTCTTAATCACCACCTAGAAAGCCCCTGGTACATGCTGGGTGCTCTATAAGTGTTCACAGGCTGCAAGAATGAGTGAAAGTGAGCACTGAATCGCCGGCTCGATCCGGTTGTGTCTGTGCCAGTGCATCTTTGAAACCAGCGATACTCAGTTCTCCTTAGTATAGAATATTGTTTACAGTAAGCCAAGATCATTGGAATTTAAGGCCAGACTTTCCAAAATTAAATTTATTATTCATCATTTAATTTGTTTTTAATATTTTAAATAATGGCAAATAATCATGAGTACATTACAAGGTACTCATGGGGTGAGGAAGTGAAACATTTATGCTATAATTAAGATTTCATAAATTTTAAACTCCTCTCTCTGCAGACACTTCCTTCTCTTCAACTTTTACAGCAATGGAAGATCTGTACATTCTAAGTCTCAAACATTCAATTTGCAGCTGATTTTGGTAACACATTTCCTAAATTACTCCGAGGAATAGGATTGTCTTTATCTCCCTCTTCTCTCTTTTCCCTTTCCTCACAATCACAAGGGTACCTGTGTGAGACAGAGGGGCTGTTGAGAGACACATCAGTGAATGGCTTTTCCCCTGAGGACCCTTTTCCACTGCAAGAAATGCAGGGGTGTCCTCAGAACATGTCAGGACCAGCCACAGCCTTTTACACAGCTTATATTTCCTCACGGACCATGTGAGCACTCTTATTTGATTAGTACCCGGGATTGAGGGCCAGCATGACTGCCCAAGCACGATTTGTGTGCTAGAGTGGAGTGTCATAAAGTGAACACCCTGTGCATCTCTGTGTTGACCATGGATGTTTACTTTGGGACTGAGAAACTGGGAAGAAGATGCTGCCGACAGAAGATCTTACTAAGGTTTGCCTGGCAGAGCATCTCTCTGCGATCTGAGATGACTCTCTGTTCTCTCCCATAGCCAGCTCCTCTGGTCTACCAGCACTTGCCGAATTTCCTCTTTGGGTTGGCTCAGAGCTCTGTTGTCAGGGAAGACCTGGAGGATCAGTCCTGCCCTCAAGGCGCTCACTGTCTGGTTTGGGGAACAGATGGTCCTGTTGGCTGTCACTATGCAGGGATGGTAGATGTTAATGCTGCTGCAGGAGGCCGCCTCTGGGAACAGCGCACTTGCCTGTATCTGGGATGGTTTGTCAGGCAGCAGTGCTTGGTTATGAGAGATGAGCCGCAGGAAGGGTGGGAGAGCTGCCTGGGAAGAGCTAGCGCCCAGTGGGTCGTCGGGAAAAGCCAGCTCTTCGGTCAGGCTGGAGCCATGAAAGGCTGAGCTCCTGTGGGAGGGAAAAGAAGGGAGAGGAGAGCAAGGATGCCCAGACCTGATTCTTCAGGCTCGAGTTCTTGTTGCCTCTAGAGTGGACCATGGAGTTGGTGTTTTCCAGGGACTGCTGGGAATGTTTTGAGACATTGCTTGACATATGCTTTTGACCTCAGGTGGACGGCATGAAATAGATTTTGCTTCTGCAGAAACCTGTTATCTTCCGAGTTGCTTTCCTGTGTGTGGTTGTGAGCAGGACAAAGGCTTTGGAGTCCGTTGCTGGAGGATTTCTAATCTCTGTTTTTTGTTTCCTCATTTGTTAAAGGGGCATAATGATAAGACCCTCTATAAGATTGTCCCGAGGATTAAGAGAATTGATACATGTGTAAAGCTCACAGAGAGCTTGTCTTCAACGCTGGCTCTGGCTACTGTTGTTATGAATTATTTACCTCCCACGCTCACAAATGATACTGTGAACAGTTTAACTCCTACCATCGAGTGTCAGCTTGTGGAATAAAACTGAGTAAGCATTTCAGTATGTGTTTTTGTTTTGTCTTGTTTTATTGAACGGCCCCCCAAAATGTGCTCCATGCTTGTTTAATTACATCTTCCTACTTCCTGCCCTCCAGTTTGGAAAGCAGAAATCACCATATTAGCATGGTAATGTCGCAATAATAATCTACCGAGTCTGTGTAAATAAAGAACATCTGTGCAATATTTATGACCCATAAAACACAGTTATACTCTCAAATGTTGTTCTAATCCCAAGTAGGTCATTGTGATGGAGCCATGATCGAAGGACCCTCCTGGGGCCCTCTGCTCAGCTTGCTGAGGTCTGTGCCAGGCTGCCCAGATGGGAGTGGGCACTGCCACATGGCAGTTGGCGAGAGGTAGGCTCCTGAGGGAGTTTTTTGCCCATCAGAGCAAAAAATGAGTTGCTTTTTTGCATGAAAAATGGGGTAAAGGTGCTTTTTATCGAGAGCAGCCAGTTTTCAGTGTGTGCACAGGCTTGGATGTTCTCCGGACCGGGCAGCGGCAATGGGAAGCTTGGCTGGGAGTCCAGACTCCGGGAGCTTTTGTGCTGTGTGTGTCTCAGTTTTGCTTGATCCTCCAGGAATCTCTGAGTGCAAGTTGTAGTCCAGTCTTAGTAAGTGTCACAGTGAGTGACTGCTGCCATACCTCTTTCCTTTTGATCTGAATTATTTTTTGTTTGTGTTCAGTTTCTCATTTATCTTCTTGCTGAATTATATGTTTTTAATTATTTTGTGTGTGTTTGTGGCACTGAGGATTGAACCTGGGGAGTCCTGAGCTACATTTCTAGCCTTAAAAAAATTTTTTTGAGACAAGATTTTTCTGAGTTGCCCAGGCTGACTTCAAACATAGTGACTGTCTTGCCTCAGCCTCCCAGAAAGCTGGATCACAAGTGTGTGCCACCACACCTGGCTATGTATGTTTTTATCAAATAGCTTATAAATTCCTCAATAAATGTCAAGGTGACATGAAGCACTTTCTCCTTCATGTCATTTGATGTATGCTTAAAGTTTGCAAATTCATTTCCATGTTTGGTAACAAAAAAAGCAAAATTTCTTATGTGCTCAAATCCAGATTCATTCTGTAAACAGTGTCCAAGGGCTCCACAAAATCTTCGGTGCAGGGTCAGATTAGTAGCTGTGGACAGTATATAAATAAATTAGCATGGATGTGTTATAATAAAACTTTATTTATAAAGCGGACAACTGGCCAGAACAATGACTTTTATTCCCTGAGTTAGCCTCACCTATGTATAGAAAATAAACTGGTCACTAAGTGTCCATCCACTTTGGTGAATTGTTATCATGAGGCAATACTCCTTAGAAATCATCACCAAGGCCAGGAAGCAAAACAAGACTACTTTTGTAAAGTCCCCAAGTGTCACCTCTCCTACTGTGCCAAAGGTGACCACTGTCTTTGCTTCAAAATATTATTACATTTTGAATCACATTAAATTGTGCATGTGGAAACACTGTAGATCAACAAAATATTATTCTTGTGAGGCAGACTTGATGAGAGTGGGTGTGAGTTCACCAATTGACTGGCTTTATCCATGATCAAAATGCTGATAGGTTCTCTGAGCTTCAGTTCACTTAGCAGTGAAATGGGGATAACAGCACTGCTGTCTCGGCTGTTACGAAGAATCAATGGGATGCTATATGTATGATTCCAGGTCCTGTATGCAGAAATCCCTTAATTTTATTTTTTCTTATGTGTTTTCCATGCCTGTGCAGCAGGGTGTCCCTCATTAGAACTGTTGCTAACTCTAAACAGAGTAATTATGAATCACCCAGTCTCTTTTGTGTATTGGTAGCGAGCCTGGTCAGGCCCTAGCGCAATCACCTTCTTTCAGTTCATTCTGGCTGCTGGGTGCCTTTGCGCGGCCTCAGTTGGTGCTTGGTTTTCCCAGGACACCAAACAAATGGCTGTTGTGGGGGTTTCCTGGCATACAGACGGCCTTGCTCATTGGTATTCTGGGGGCTTCGCGCTCACACATAAGCGCTTGTCTCCAGGCTGGGCCTGTGTGGCTGTATGGGTTGGTGGGCTGCAGCAAGCAAGTGGCTTCCTGCGAGGCTTTGGGGCTCTTTTGTATACAGGGGGAGGGCAAGTGGGACTGGATCTTTTCTTTATGGCTATGGCAATACCGTGCCTATGCCACAACTGTCTGCTCTGGAGATCAGGAGTTTTGGAGATGATAAACCATACTAACATTTAAACATGCCGTTCTCCCTCACAAGCACCTCCACATCCTCCACCAGAAAGGAATATTTACAGAGGTCATTATCAATGTCTTGAGATTATCCCAGGGAGGGCCACTCCATAGCTGGAGAACAACATCATAAACCAGAAAAGGCACCTCTGAAAGGGCCTGTGAGGAAGTTAACGTTTCTTTTTCTGTGGGAAAGGAAGATGGGAGGGGAAGGAAAGGCAGAAAAGAGAATGGAATTCTTTGTGGCAGGTGTCCTGCCAAGCACTTCAACAAACATGATTTCGCGACATCCTCATGCTGACTCGAAGAGGGAGATACCATTACTGTCATTTTAGAGGTGGAAAATTGAGGTCAGAGAAGTCAGGTGAATTGCCCCAGCATGAGACCTCAAAGCCGCTGTAGTGATGGTACTGATGTAGCTGATGCCAGTACCCCAGCTCCCCCAGTGAGCCCTGGACTTCCACTGCAGCTCTTTCTCAATGCCCCTAAGACCTGCACCAGCCCCCAACTGTCCCTGGAGCTCATCCTGGGGCAACTGGAGCTGGTATGTAACACCTTAACCCCTTGCTCACACTGAGTGTCACACTCAGGGTCCCAAAGCACCCCAGTGAGGTTAGGCTTCAATGAAGTGCTCTGTCTACTTCTTTTTCTTCATGTATTTCCTTAACCAGTATCTCCCAGGACTATTTTCTAAGTACACTGTATTTTTAAATCTTTGTCTTATGAGGGACCTCTAGGGGATTCGAAAGTAAGTCAGATGGGAATAAGAATGACAACAACAACAGCAACAATAACAACAACAACATGGTAATATTTAGCTGATATTTGCTGAGTATTTGCTTTTCCTGCATGCTGTGCTAGGCTGTCTGTTTTGTCACTTGCTCTTGTTATAGTTTGAATTTTAACCCCTAAAAGTTTAGTCTTCAGCTAATAGTGTTACTAGGAGGTGGAGGAAAGCTTAGGAGGCGGAGCCTTGTTGGGGGAAGAAAGTCTCTTCCGGTGAGGGGTGTGTTCTTGAAGGGTGTATGTTGTCTGTGGCCTTTCATCTGTTTCTCTGCTTCCTAACCACTATCAAGTGAGCAGATTTCCTCCACCACACCCTTCTGTCCGATGAGCTGTCTCACCTGAGGACCAAAGCAGTGGAGACAAGTAATGTCCGAAACCATGAACCAGAATAAACTTTTCCTTTTCTAAGATGATTTTCTTGGGTATCTTATAGCAGTGAAAAGTCAACACAGTACTTACCAGAAATCTGTGAGGTAGACATTATTACTACTGCTTTGTGTGTAGGGAAACTGAAGCTCTAGGAAATCGAGTGGACCATCTAAGGTCACACCGCTAACAACTCGCCCTATTGGCAGAGCCAAGATTCTGCTTCTAAACTTTCTGATTCCTTGGCTGGTGCTTTCCCTAACCAGGTGCTTGTTTTTAACATAAGTCCTCAGGATGCTCATGGACTGTCATGGTGTGGAATTGTTTTTAGGAGCTGCTCATACTTCCTGAGGTAGCTGTAACTCTCAAGTCTTCTAATGGGATCTGGTTCAATGATCCAAAGTTCTAGGAAGCTTTAGTGGGAGTATGTACAGGATGGAGCATATAGAATGATAAGCAGCTGCTGTGTAATTTTTCCAGATGTTCTTTGTTGCTAAACATGGCTTTTAAGATCTTCGCTATGCTGTTGACACCCAATATCACACCAAATTTGTATATTTGGTGCCAATCTCTCAAGCTCCTGAATACAGTAACTAACTGCTTGACATTTCCTCCTTTGCATATAACAAACAGCTCACACAGTTGAGCTCCTGAGTTCCAGAACTGCTCTGTGCTCAGGCTTCTGTCTGTCCATGGTGGCTCCATACTTGTACTTTACTGTCCAGAACATGTCAGTCCTCCTACCTCCCCTAGTTCTCCACGCCAAGCATTGAACTTCTCAGCAAATGTCTGAGCTTTCTTCAGAACACCATCCGGTGTACTCACTTTCATCACCTCCACTGCTGCTTCCTGACCAAGCAACCACCTTCTCTTTCTGGGATTATTACAAGAACTTATGAGTTGGTCAGCCCTCCTCTAGTTTTGTCTTGCTACAAGCTACTATCATGATGGCATTCAGAGTGGTCCATTTAAAGTCACAGCTGGGTTCCACCTCTCCTCAGTTTAGAATCCTTCACGTTACTCCATCTTAGTGAGACGACAACCTTCATTGTAAGGACCAATGGGATCTTGTGATCACATTATCCTCAGGGTCCATCATGCCCCCTTGAGCTGTAGTCCCTACCCCTTCCTTTTCCTTACACTTGGCTCTTTGTTCTATTTCATGCCCCTGCTTGGATCTCCTTGTTCTTGCTCCAGACTCCAGCATGGCAAACTCCCTCACTTCCTTGGAGTCTTACGATCATGCTTCTTGGTAAGGTGAACTAGAATTCAAAGTGAGCCTCTTGAGAGGAAAAGAAGGCGCTAAAAGGAGCCAGCAGGCATTCGTAGGTCAGAGCTGGGTAGGCCAGGTGAATTAGCGACTGTCACGATGCCTCACTTAGTATTGCGAGTGGCCCAGGCCCTTCTGTCCATGCTTCATCTTGGGGGTGGCTCACAGAAGGGTTGGTTTGCTCACTGCTTCTTTCTTTTTCCTTAGCCCTTCTCACACATATTATGAATTTTACTATAGTTGTTGCTAATAATCTGTTTTCATTTTCCATTTCCAGTAAGAAACTCTAGAGTCAGGAGGTCAGAGATTTGTGGTTTGTTTGTCTGTGGCCCAAGGGCATAAAGCTGTGCCTGGCATGTGGCAGGCATCCCTTATGTACTGGATGTATGAATAAAGGTGGAGGAGATTTCCGATGAGTGATTCGTCCCTGATGGCTTTGTTAGAAATTCTGGTCAAAGAACTGATGGATGTGGTGTGCCAATAGCAAGCCTTTGTTACAGGCCAGAGAGGGAAGCCCTTGTGCAGGTGTCCTCAGGTCATCCTGTGCACATCAGGTTTTTGCAGCTTTTCCACTGCATAGTCAGAAACTAGAGAGGGGCTGATAGGGAAGCTGGTGCTCGTCATAGAGAGTTCACATACTCGGCTTTCACTCTTTCATTGAAGTGGACAGCGACTTTGTGCCAACCATTCGCTCTTTCTCTGAGGTAAAACACAGCAGGATATTCAAGATGGCTGGGTGGATTCTCAGGATACATTTTTTTTAAAAAAAATTCAAATCTTTATTGGTACATTATGAATACACATCATCATCACATTCAACATTGAGAGTTTGTACCAGAATATGACATGACTTGATTCTCATTTTTTCCCCTTCCCCCACCCACCCTGTACCCCACACCTCCTAAATACATAAGCTTTGTTTCTTTTTTTAAAATTACTATCACATATTCAAGTGGATATATCTTCAAGACATCCTCGTAAGTGAAATAAACAGGTTACAGGTGGGTAAATATTGTATCTTTTCTCTGGTATGAGAAAAGGAAGATGTAAATGAGTTCAGGTATATATAGTTGATATTGTGAAATAGAAAATATTTAAAAGGAAAGATGATGTAGGGGCAAATAACGAGGGGAAAAAGGAATGTGATAGTAATAAAAAATAAAGGTCTCAGGATACATTTTGAAACCATGAGATAGCATAGCTTTGGGTGGATACCAATTCAGCTTTTTATGCAAGATGCCACTTAGTTATCCTCTTAGCCTTTCTCTCTATCCCTTCTTCCTATCCAGCCATCTGTCCTTCTCTCTACCCAGCTGTGATTTGAACTTCTTGATTCCACTCTCTGTCTTCCACCATTAATCTCCTGGGAAACCACAGGGCTCATCTCCCTTGAGTCTGTTTCCCAGTCTGCACAGTGGACGTTGCTAAGGACTCTCTGAGGCCTCGGCTCCTAAGTGGAAGGCTCTGTGAAGTACAAGTGTTCTGACCTGCAGCCTAGAGTCCTAACAGCAGATCAGCAAGTGAAACCTTTACTTTTCTAATGTCAGGGGTAAGCAGAGAAGCGCCAGGACAGGGGCTCACAGCACTGCCTGCACCTCCTTGGGCCTCAGTGAAATTCAGTGTTGACCAGGGGCCATGTGGAGAATGTGTACAGATAGGTGCTCAGGCTTCTAAGTGCTCACATGGAGGGATGGTGAGGCAGGAATTATTTTTGTGGAGAGGAGCCTCGAAGGGGCTTGGCTCATGTCACACACGAATGTTTTGTGACGAGGGCTCAAGCTGCTGATGTCTGAGGCCCGATAAATCATTTTAAGGTTTTAAAGGGACTTAAGCAGATTCAAAGGATACCTTTTCTATAGGGGAGTCTTAGTGGTCTCACTAGCTTGGTGTTTCTATCCCTCAAAAATGAAAGGATGTAGAAGTGGGGCATCTTCTCTGCAGTGCTCTCTTGGAGAAGGGGTAGAGGCCTCTGTAGAAGTTCCCCCACCAACATCCTGATTCTGCAAGGCTGGCTTCACTCCTGAAGTTCAGAGCCCTCTGTTCTTGGCATAATTTATTCATCCCCTTGTCCTTTCTGGGTTGAGCTTGTTGCCTGCCTCCTTGGAAATTCAATTGCATTGAAACTACATTGACTGATTGCTCTACTCTTTTTATACAACTCCTTAAGCAAAACAGAGCCACATGCCCAAATAGAGGTACCTTGGGATGTGACTTTTCTCAAGTGTTATGGTTTAGATGAAAAATGTCTCCCCCAAGCCTCCTGTGCTTTGAGGGTGATTGGATCAAGGGGACACCGTATTCATGCATGAATAAATGAGTAGCTGAATGTACTGTTAGGAATGGGGCCTGGTTAGAGGTCGGTGACTGGGGACGTGACCTGGAACACATATGTCCTTCCCTGACGCCTCCCTCCTCTCTGTTTCTGGGCCACCATGACGTGAGCTGCTTTTCTCTGCTGGGCTCATCTATCATGCCATTTCTACTTGGGAATTGCCTAACCACACATGGACGGAGATCTCTGAAACTGAGAGTCGAAACAAACTTGTCCAGCACGATTTATAATAACTAAATCTTGGAAGTGGCCTATATGATAGGCCATTAGCAGGTGATTAGATAAAAAACATGGTATTTATACACAGTGGAGTCCTAGTATGCCATAAAGAAGGATAATTTCCATTATTTCTAGGAAAATGGATGCATCTTGAGCCCATAACATTAACTGATGTAAATCAGGTACACATTTAATTATCACATGATTTATTTCACATGAGAAAGTCAAAATATAAAGAGCAAGATAAAAGATAGATAATAGGAAGTGGGGCTATAGGTTTTATTCAGGTGGAAAAGAGATCAAGGCTTGAGAGAGAGGGAGAGGAGAAGGGAGGGAATACAAAGAGAGCTAGGGTGTGTTGTGTATGTGTATGGTCCCCACAGGAAATGTAATCATGTGATGCCAATGTGCACTAAGAGAAAAATGAATGCTTAAAAAAAACACACAAAAATAAAAAAATAGACCCATCACCCTTTGAATTGTCAGTGACGGATATTCTGTCCCAGTGATGAGGAAAGCAACTAAGACATGGAGACCTTTAGAAGGGCCATATCGTCTGAATTTAACTTGTTTTATTTAACATCCATGTATTTGTGCATTTACCTTATGTCTCCATCATTGTTTCAGACTTTTCATTTCTTCCATTTGTTAATTAGCTTTTAATCTGTGTGCATACAGGAAGATATAATATTAATGTTTTTATGGTCTAGAAAAAGAGGCAGATGGAAAACAGTTGAAGCATATAGTAGCAAGCCTTTATATTAAGGATCCTCTGTATGCAGAAATGACACAGAAATAAGGGATCAATCTTTCATCTGGAGGTCAGATGGGATAGGGGATCTGGATTTTGAAGCAGGCATAGGAGTTGGCCATATTGAAGAGCAAGAGAATTAGACATAATTGCATATTTGTGACACCACCTGGCGGATTCATGGAGCTCTCTGTGAGCAGGAGAGGCTGGCCAGAGGGTGTGAAATAGGTGTGGGAGGGGATAAGCTAGACCTAGGAAGAGTCATTTCACCTGGGTCTCTGCTCCTGGGAAGCACCAAAGAGTGTGGGGGCGGGAGGAGGCTGGGCACAGGTTCTATATAGGTGAGTGATGTAATTCAGTTTGCTTTTTAAATAATGACTGTCGTGACTGGTGAAAAGATGACTTCAGAAAGACAAGCCCAGAACTGGGGATATATGTGAATGCTAGAGCTTGAACAGTTCAAATAAAAAATTGTGCCTTTGAGATAAGAGTAGCTGTGTGCACACAAATGTGATAATTAAGGAAATGGATTTGACATTATTTTATGACTGAGTAGATGCTGAGAGGAAAGAGAAATCTAAGATGTCTTTCTAGATTCTTTGTGTAGGACGTGAGTGGATATGGGAACCATTTCTGTTGGTCTCTCCCTGTGCTGATTCTCCCTTTTTGCTTCCCAGTTGCACCTACATTTTTATTCTCTTTTCCTAGGGAGGCAGCTTGCTGCCAAGGACACCTTTCCCCAGTCTGTGATCTGGTTTCACTTAGAGTTAATACATGTTTTCTAGACACCATGATTGGCGTAGGCTGGGGCATTTGAACCAGTCAGCCTGTGCATTTCCCTAGGCACAGCAATCAGTGAAACAAGTGGACGTGTGGCCCTGTCTGGGCCAGTGAGGAGACCAAGAGAACTCAGGCCTCTCTCTTCCACTGGATGAAATAGTAGAACCTTGTTGTCTATTGGATCTGGGTAAGTAGGGAAGGGACCTTCCTAAGGATGGTGCTGATCCACGGCTGGAAGAACAAAGAGATGGGAAGAGCACAATTTGTTTTTAGAAATCCACCCACTGTTCAGACCTCCTAGAAGTGTGCATCAAAAACCCTTTTTAGTGTCTAAGTCAGTTTGACTTGTATTTTCCACTACCTGGAACCCATAGTGTCCTCTCTGGGGCATCTGGACTGGGAAGAAAGGTTTGGAGAATAAATTCTAGAGGGTTGCTGGAGAAGGAAGGAGGAGACCAGGAAAGAAGAAAGGTGAGAGTGAGAGAGTGGTGACAGGGGCTTGGTTTAGGCATAGAGGTGACCAGTGGCTCTGACAGGCAAGGGTGCACGTGTGGCTTCCCCAAGGGCCATTTGATTCCACTGTTGCTTTTCAACACATTTGTTTGTTTTTATGTTGTAGTCAGGGAACTGATCTTTATGCAGACATAGGCCTTTATTTATATATGGTGTTTTGTGAGAAAAAGAGAAAACATAAACATCATTCCTTAACAATTTCATCATTGCCTTTGAATTATATAAAGTAATTAAAATTTCTGACTCCTTAGCCCTTTGGTTTTTCCACTTTATCCTAAGAAGGTCTAATTATTATTTACTATTTTGTATATAATAGTGACTGACTTTTTCCTGTGTATAAATGTATGTTCAAACACACACACACATACACACACACACACACACACACACACACACACACACTCTCAATCCCCATATACTTTTAAAACAAAATTCCAATCATGCTATACCTGTTGGCCTCCAGTGTGTAGCTCAAGACACCTGTCTTCATGGAGAGGGGAAGTCCGAGGGGCGGCTGGCTGTGTCATTTCAGTACGTCTTTGCACTGCATTAGTATGTCTGTCCCTTCGTCAGCATAGTGACTGTATGTGGAATTAAATAATTACCAGGCCTCCTCTAAATTTTCATGGTCAGTACACAACGGCATCTGATGGAGTGAGAAAGTAGATAAAATCAAATTGAAGGGTGAACATGGGAAACAAGTGAGTTAAAAGTATCAGAAAAATGTTTAAGTAATACAATCTCCATTTCAAGCTGCAGAATTGAAAGCCAAGTGTAGCATGTTAAATGGGACATTTTCAAAGCTTGGGAGAAGTTTGATATATAGTATGTAATTAAGAGGCTGAGGAGAGTGCCATTTTTATATCCTCTATTTGTCACTTGTACAGATTTGATTTCAAATATGATTTTTGAGGTTATAAGGGTAATTAATTGTATGGTGTCTTCCAGGAAATATCATTCACCTGAGTATCAGGCTCCAAATAGACAGACCGAAGGGAAGAATCGGTGAAGGGAAATAGTAGACACCACGAATCCACTGACCTAGCAGATGTTTATTAGGTACTGACTTGTGCAGAGGGTCTTGTCTCTCGGGTTGAGGTGTGTGTTGGGGAAATCTCACCTAATCTCATCTAGTCGCACACTGGGGAAATCTCACCTAGTCTAATAAGTGATGGAGTAGTTACACTGATGTAATCTGTGGGTTCAGAAAAGGATAGGGAGCTTTTATCAGCTCCCTCCCTTTCCTGAGGTTAATGTATATATTTTCTTTTTTTTTTTGAGACAGGGTCTTTGTAGTTGAGGCTGGCCCTGAGCTCAGCCTCCAACTCATATCACAGCAATCCTCCTGCCTTTGCCTCCCGAGTGCTGGGATTACAGGTGTGAGCCACCACGCCCGGCACTGTGGTATGTGGTACTGATTGCTGCTGGGCGTGAGTCTCCACACCCAGTATTGTTATGTGGTTACGGGAGATCAACCTGGGTCCTTGCGCTTGCAAGACAGGCACCGGAACCACTGAGCTATATCCCTGGGCCTATTTTATTTTTCTTATCCAGTTACAGTTTAATTCAGATAACTCACACAAGCTTGTTTAAGAAAACAGGTATTAGAGAAAAAAGTACAGACATAAAAATGGCGTATGTCTGTGATTTAGCTATACAGAATTACATTCTGGTATGTTTCCTTTGTCTTTTTTCTTGGCTAATTTGTAGAATGCAGTTGTACACTTATGGGTTTATTCTTTGAGCCTGTGGTAAATCTGAACATAGAGGCTTTTTCTGAGCAGTTCTGGTGTTTGATGAAATAGTTTCCATGATGAAGAATGATAGCAGAATGAAATGTGTAATGCTTTAATCCAAATGTTACTATAAAAAGATGGGACTGCTGGCTTATGAAGGTGGATGGTTATATCTGGTGGGATTTTTTTTTTTTTTTGGTGCGGGGGATCGAACTCAGGACCTCACACTTGCCAGGCAGGGACCTATTATTGAGCTTGTCCCTTTCCTCTGTCCTCTGGGAGTTGGGAGTTGTGCCTTCAATTTGTGATGCAAATATTGAAGTAATTAAAAATGAAGGTTGCATATTTTGTTAATTGACATCTGGATTCAGAATACCTGGAATCAACTGTCAGAGGAGTGACTAAAACTTTCTGTGACTCAGTTTTCTGACCAAGAAGAATTTTTTTCTCTGTTTTTTTCCCCTTCCCTTTCTTCTCCTTCACTTCCCTCCCCTCTACTTTCCCTCTTTTTCATAATTCTTTATTAACTTTTCTTATTAGGATCATTCTCTTTTTATGCCATGGAGGCTGTGCTATCTTCTACCTCATTGAGGAGCCAAGATTAGAGGTATATTTTGAATGGTGTTTAGATCTCAAATGTTGTCCCAAAATCTCAGTCACAGGCAAGATTTGGTCAAAATGAATAGGTCACAGGGGTATTACTCTGAAGAGTATATTGTCTCTTGCTGTTATCTTGTCTCTGTGCTTTCTGAGTGCCATGCGAACAGCTTTCCTCTACCATGCAATTCTGCTTTGGAGGCAACAGACCATGAAACTGAGCCAAAATCATACTTCAAATTGCTCTTGTTGAGTATTTTGTTCCAAGGATAGGAAATCTGACTAACACAAATGTCTACGTGTAGGATCTTTAGGACATCTCAGGCCGACTGTGGTCTGTTTCCCTTTTAAACATGAGGCTAAACATAAAGACAGGATGTGTTTGCTTCCATCTTTAGGGAGGAAGGGCATTCCACTGTACCACCACTGTGGAAACTTCCTTCTAGTTTCTCCCATCCTTGGAGCTACATCAGCTTCAGGTGTTTGAAGACCCTTGAGGTCTTGCGAGCAGATGGACTTAGAGCTTCTGAAAAAGGCAGCACTGACCCTACAAATGGGAGGCTTCGGCACATGGCAGAGTATTTGTTGGGGTTGCTTGACTCTGGTCTTTCACTGGTTACTTCTACTCTGTCTGGAGATGGATTTGTAAGATTCTGTAACATAGGAGTGTCTTAGCTCATAGAGATAATGGGCACTGGGAAGACTACTTTCTGCAAATGGCCACCTGGAGGACAACATTTGTTTGTTGGTTTCAACAGTTGTTGCTATGAGAGATTTTGCGCTCAGTCTTGCCCATGCTTCCTATTTTTTTAATTTTTATTTATTTAATTTTTTTTAGGTTTTTTGAGACAGGGTCTCGCTTTGTAGTTCAGGCTGGCCCTGAGCTCAGCCTCAAACTCACATCACAGCAATCCTCCTGCCTCTGCCTCCTGAGTGCTGGGATTACAGGCGTGAGCCACCACGCCCGGCACTGTGGTATGTGGTACTGGTTGCTGCTGGGCGTGAGTCTCTACACCCAGTAAGGTATGTGGTTACCGGGGAATTGAACCCGGGCCCTTGCGCTTGCAAGACAGGCGCCGGAACCACTGAGCTAACTCCCCGGCCCCCATGCTTCCTATTTTTAAGGAGGTATAAACACAACCATTTATGGAAAATCTCCAAAGTTTAAACACTGGTTAAGTTCTTAAACTATTCTAATGCTTGGATCTAACAGAACTTAAATATGAGTCATTTGTTAGACAAGAGTTATCTAGGAATTATTTTCAGGTCATGATACACATCACTCCACATCTCAGGGATGTCTGCATATTCCTCCCCTCACATTTCTCCTCCTTTGCATTAGTCCAAGCTGTTATAGATGCGTGGCAGAGTGAGTAAACTGTGAGGTTGGAATAGGAAAAAAAAAAAACAACCACATAACAGTGACAAACTGATTTATGCTGTTATAGCGGAAGCCACCCACCACTTGATGTGTGTGCTCACTAAGTAAGAATGGACGAGGGCTATCACATATGTTATTTCATTTCTTCCTCAGGACTGTAAGATGAGCAAGGTGATGCATTACCTACGTTTGATGGAAGATGTGGTAGGTTCAGTTTAGAGCTCAAGGACATAGCTGATAAGGGACAAAGCCTGGCTTTATCATCCGCCTCTTCCTTTCCAGACCAGGCATTTCTTCACAGGTTCAGGAAGGACTATTTTCTTGACCCCACGCCATCACAGGTACCTCCCTGGATGGTACCATGAACTTAATAGGTCTTCTCTAATTACCTTTCTTGAGAATCATACTGTTCAGTTGGCTTTTCTCCAGTAAGTAAAATTAGCCTAGTTCAAGCAGTTTTTCCAAGCACATAATGAGCTTTTTTATACCCAAATTTTCATGACAAAGTTTATTTTGTTGAAATACAAAAGAAAGGGAAATATTTACTAATTTGTGTTTTATTAAAACATAATGCACAGGCATATTTTTAGAAATGATAAATAATTTCCTTCACAAAGGGATCTTAGCAAGAAATGCACCACATTTAAAAATTATATACTATTCCATAATTGCACAAATCAAATACGTGTATTATTTGTAATTACATCGGTAATATATGTAATTACATGAGGAAACAATTACAGCAAGCTGCGTTCCAGGAGAACATGAATCAAGATTTTTCCCTTTCCTCTAATGCTCTGCAGCATTAGTTTGTCTCACAGAAGTAAGCATATCACACAGATATTTTTAAAAAAACATCCCTGACCTACCTCAGGCACTTTAAAGATTTCTCCAGCAGACAGTACCGATGTTTTGCAATCATGGAGGTGAGAGTGAAACGCATCTTATTTTTTTTCACTCCAGCTGCCTTATTTTTCTTGCCTATAAAAAAAGTAGCAGACAGTGCATTTCTGAGACACACTAACACCACCCAGCGATGCACCCGAGCCCGCGGACTGGTTCTGCTGTGGTAATTTCTTCCTGAGAAAATCAACCTGCATTCTTTACTCTGTTGGAAAAATAGCTGGATCTGTTTTGGGGCTAGTGAACAATGGCTTACTGGATAGGAACGTACGATCTTTTGGAGAATCTCAGGAGTAGATGGGAAAGGACAGCAGGTGTGGCCATGACTTTGGAAACGGCAGTGTTGGCCCTGCAAAGGGGAGGCTCCGTAGATGGTGCAGTATTTGCTGGGGCTGTTGACCGTCATCCTTTGTTGGTTCCCTGTGTCCTCTCAGGAGATCCATTTGAACAATTTTGAGTTGTTGCTGTTCCTTAATGTATTTGGACAACGGACAGTGGAGGGGGGCCCTGCAGTCTGTAGTTGCCTGGAGGGTGACATTCCTAAGTTTCAGCTAGTGTTGCTATGAAGGATCTTGGACCCAGCCTGTCTATGTTCCCCATCTTCAAGAGAAAGCATAAATCTAACCTTTAATGGAATATTACCCAATTTTAAAATATAAGGAACATAAATCCATCATCTCTGAGGCGATTTTTCATCATGCCTCCATTCTTGAGACACGTTGAGTGCTTCTGTATGCATCTGTGACTCTGCTGGGTGCTGGGATTATGGATATGAAATACGGTGGGCAAGAGTCTCAGAGGTACTGAATCATGTGACAAGAACCAGGGGAGTCCAGAGAGCTTAGCCGGGTAGGGACAAGTTTAGAAGGAATAGGTAGGACTGATTGAGATGTGTCCCAGGGTTGGGATGGAGGATGAATGGGAACAAATTCCAGGTATGTGTAACAGATGTGCCAGGGCAGTGAGCTGTGGATGAGTGAAGCACACTGCAGGGTGTGCAGGCTCTTCGAGTTGGGTGAGGCCATGTGTGAGAATGTAGCAGGAGGTGTGGTTAAACGTGGAGGCACCACCGTCCTAGAAGTGAGACAGTGTCAGTGATATATGTCTAGGTTTTATTTGGGAACTTTTATTACACCTATTGTGGTACCAAGGAGAGCCTATGCTTGCTTGAAGAGATCATTTGTGGATATAAACTCTCATTGTAGGCAATGGAGTTGTTGATGACATCTGTTCAGACAGGAGGGATTTGGATGTGTCATGGGTGGGTGTATTTATTGCCAGGGTGAGGTGCTGAGGCCTATGTTCCATTTTGGTGTTGAGTAAAGGAGAGATGTTTCCTGTGAAAGCCCCATGGAGGTCTGTCCACAGGAAGAAGTGGATGGACGCGGCTGCTCTTGGGAAGCGCATAGTAGACAGCTTGCAGCTTGGGGCTCTGTGGGCCTGTCGTGGCTCTTAGGAATACAGAGAAACATCCTGCAGAGCAGGTTTGCTTCCCATTCCTCTGTCTTCTACTTTTCATCAGATTCTGTGCTACAGGCTTAAAATGTTAGCAAACAAGAGGCTTTGGGATGTATTATTGAATTCTACCTCTGTTGGTCAGAGTATGAATCTCATGTAATTCCTTTGTGCACTCAGCAGACACTTGTTGAGCACCAGGCTCTTGCTATGGGCTTTCATCTCTGTCCGGGCCTCCTTGGGGGAGGTGTGAGATGATGAAGATGTTGATGATGACAAGGATGATGATACCGAGGCTGGCATTTTCTGAGAGTCACCATGCCAATATTATTTCATGGATTTTCATGTCCATTTTACGAGCGGAGAACTACTGTGCCCATCTTGCTGCCGAAGAAACTTGTGGGGTTTCTGCCAAGGACAAGGGGCCAGAATCCAGACTCAGAGTGGGTCCAGGTTGCTAGGTGGTGGGGCCTGAGAGGGGGGATGTAGTCAGTTTCATCTGGGAGGTTTCCTTGAGTAAGTGCCCTTCTGTGGGTCCTGAAAGAGGAGAAAAGTTGTCAAGAAATGACACGAGGCAGAGGGCGCTGGACTGGGGTCCCAGAGTGGGTAGAGCACCCAGAGGATGAAAAAGGGATTTGTGGGGACTGGTGACTGCTGTGGCAGGTTGTGGGGGTCAGCCAGGGCTCTCAGAGGTTCCTCTGAGGCACTGGTGGGGCCTTGGGTGCCGATGGAAGGTGCTCGGTCCGCCTTTGAGGATTTGGGGCGGCATGACTATAACCTCATTGATGACTGGCTGCATGTGGGAAGCTGTCTGTGGGGTCGTTGTGATACAGGGGCAGCAGGGAGTTGTGTGGAAGTCTACAGAGCTTAGGGACCTTCTTTAATAAAAAGAAGATAGCATTTCAAACACAAAATTAGGGGTAAAGCCTTAAAGGGACACATGCAAGTGGGGGCCTCTGAGGTGACAGCTTTGTTAGCATCAGGCTAAAACCATTCTCCTTGGGAGTTTTTTTTTTAAACTGAAATCACACTCATTTCTGTTCCAATGCAGAAAAACAATGGTTTATGTGTGTGCTTTGTTTCCCAGTCCAAACTGAGGAGTCTTTATTTTGCCCTGTGTGCCAGTGTTTTGGAGTTGGCCTAATAACCACAGTCTCTCTCCAACATGTCTCCTGGAATTGGCTAACTCTGGACACGGAGTCATCTTGTGCCTTCACTTATGGACCCTGTGAACATCAAGGTTTTTCATGGTATAGGGTCTAGCAGTGGCTAATGTTTAGGATGTAATTCCAGAAGCATTCCTGCCTTGCTAAATTTCAGTTTGTATGTCTTTTGTCAAATATTTGGCTTAGCCGGGTCTGCTTGGCATATTGTGTTAGCTCAAAGTGATTTATCGTCTCAGTGTCATCCATTCCATACAGAGAGGTAATATTTAGTGTGTCAGTGGGGATTATGTTGTAATCTCAAGAAAAATATAGGAAGTTGAGCAGAGAAAAAATTCCAAGGAGAAGAACCAAGTAGTTATTAAAATAGGCTTTTCTAATATATGTTCATTCGTTGAAAGTTACATCCACAACTTCATTTTTCATCAAAGAGGCTCAAAGAGCCAATTTCCAGTAGTTTTTATCCCTCCTTGCAGCTGAATATTTGGGAGTATTTTAAAGCGATATCATAAAATAGATTGGAAATGAAGTCCTATAAATGATCTTTAATCAACAGACTCTGTTGCTTCATGGAACAGAAAACAGTGAACAAAGGACTATGATTTTAATTCAAGGAGAGAGAGCTATTTATTTGAAGTATTTCTGCAGAATGGCAGAAGTAATTTATTCAGTTATAATTAGACACATTGTAAAATGGACGATTGTGGAGAGAGTGATTCTTGCTTTGGTGGTTGGAGAAGATGCCTCTGTGTGATTCTCTGCTATCGGTCTGCAGAACCCAGTGCCAGGAACTAATCTGTGAACCAAGGCAGAAACAGGGAAAGATGGAAGCTGGAACTGTTCGTGTGGTCCTTTTCATCCCGAAAATGAGTTTTCATTCCTTCCATCTTATTAAGAACTCCTTTGCTGAAAGTATTTACATTGAAGTATTGATCGAATTTGAGATGGAGATGAGTTGATTTAACAGTAGCTAATGGAAAAAACTCTGAGGTGTTTAGTCAGAGGGAAATTACACATGCATCGAGCATGAACTGTGGCACCTTCACTAGCAGATGTCATTCAGGGCTATATTAATAGAAGTATGATGAAGAGATCACTGGAGGTGACAGGTGAAGATTCTTGCTTTTTCAACAAGCATCTGAGGGCTTCTTATGATTCAGGACTAGGCAGACATTGATGAGCAGCAGAGATGTGATTTATAGTTGATCAGAAATGTAGGAAAAGAGCAGGTAAATGGCCAGGTGATTCTAAAGCAGCAAGAGAAAGCAGGAGAGATATATAACCCTTTGTCTAGAAGCTGGGAGGGTCGGTGAGGGAGAGGAAACAGCTTTTGCAGTGGCTCAGTGGAGAGAGGAAGGAAATAGTGTGGCTGGAGCAGGGAGTTGGAGGGTTGCTGTCATGTAAGGGATGAGGCCCAAGAGGAGAGCGATCAGACCCCGAGGTTAACTTATGACTTTCAGCAGGGCAGTGTCAGCTACTAATGAGTTTTAAGCTGTAAGGTTCTGTGTCCATTTTCACCTTTGAAAGCATCACTTTCATGTCTGTGCCAGGGAGAGGGATGGAAAGGGTAAGATGGTGGAAGAAAACATTGTTAGGAAATGTCTTAAAGCAGGATAATGGCACCAGCTGAGAAAGAGTGTGACAACCCCGGTGGGAGTCAGGGCTGAGGTAGCTGCGTGTGAGAACCCATTAGCAAGAAGAATCAGAGACAGGTACTTGTTGAGCATTTGGGCCAGAGAAGATCAAGGACGGTGTCTAGTTGGGAAATGAGTTGGATCCACCCTCCATAGAGTGTTTGCTTGTGGCATGAGGAGGTGGCAAGTTCGGTCTGGGTACGGTCAGAGTGTGAGTGCTCATGGGAGGTGGTAGTAGGGGTGTCTCAGAGTGGCTTGGGTCTGAAGCTTGGGAGATGTTGGAAGTCTAACTTTGGCATGCTACAAGTGGATGGAAACTTGCACAGTAGGAACCATCCCAGGGCCCATCCAGCGCTGGCCTGCCTGCTTTGGAAAGAAGGGCATCCTGGATCCTCTTTGGTTTCCCACTGCCTTTCTGAGGTTATCTCTCCTTGGGTCCTGAGGCCTTCACTTCTGCAGTCTTCAAGGGACACTGGTCCCAATTATTAACTCTGCCTTCTCTTTGGTGTGCTTAGTTTTGAACCTGCAACTTTATGCATTAAAGAGATGACAAAGCAAACCTGAGACTGCTGTCCTTAGAAAACCCTGCTGCTGCCAGGGCTGGTCTTTGGTGACTGGGAGTCTGGATATAGGGTGCGTTCCCATCATTCCGAGGAGTGATGAGAATGCTCACTGTGATGGGCTCTTTGAGCAAACAATGTGGTTAATGCCTTTGGGAGTCTGGACTTTGAGTATGTGCCAGGCAGGGGTGTCAGCGTGACCAGCTGCTGTAAAACTTCAGGTACTGCTCTAATGAACTTCTCTGGTGGCCCAGAGAAGGAGGGTGGGACGCATGTCGCCTGTTATCGCAGTGTGCTGGAGGAGTTTGGTGGGTCCAGTGTGCAGCACTCTGGAAGCTTGTTCTTTGTTTTTTCCAGGCTTGACTCCGCATACCTTTTCCCTTTGCTCATTTGCTTTGTGTCTTTTCACAGGAGTGAAATGTGGCTCTGTATTGAGTCCTCTGAAGATATTGCTCCTAGAGGTGATCTCGGGATCCCCTAAAAACCTTCCTAGGAGCATTTACATCTGCTTGCAGAATTCATCTCAACACTAGACAAAACCGTGCCTCGTCCTGAACCCTGGCTTTCAGCCAGTCATTGCTCTTTCCTCTGTTCCAATGCTAAACCAGATTCTTGAGGAATTGCCTTTACTCCAGTTTCCTTCTTCCACTCGTTCTCAGCCTACGCCAATCTGGCTTCCACTCCCACCCTCTGCTAATCTGTTCATGCCACAGTCTGTCTCCACATCATTGAGCGAGTTGCCCTGTGCCTCTCTCCCTAAGCAGCCTTGGGTTTCTCCTCATCACTCCTCCTCTGACGTCTGGTTACAGAGGACTGTGACAGCTCCTTTTGCAGGGGCCTGTGGCTCCTGGGGGTTCAGACCGTCTCCTGGGGGACTGTGCCAGCTGGTGGTGATCTGGGAGGCAGTCCAGAGTCTCTAGGAAAAGAGCCTGTGAAAGCCTCTCAGGGAATGTGGCTGTGAGCTGCCCCCTCGCCCACCTCAGATCTGCAGTCCAGCAGAGACTCTTCTGGGGGGACTTGGCCCTAACCTGGAACAGCTTCTGCCTCATTTTCCCTATCTTTATTGTCCCAGCCTGTGTTCAGACTAGTGTGTGTTCTTGGCCCTCGCTCCCTACTGTACCTAGGATGATCCAAGAAACATTTCTGATTGCGTGTTACCTTGTCATCCCAGTCAATGCCTGCAGCTTATTGATGTTTATATGCTGAGCCTGGCATTTAGTGGGGTTCGGTAAGTTTGTGTGGAATGAATGAGTGGATGAATGGAAGTGCAAGTGTTAGATCTTACTCAAGTGGTGAGTTAGCAGCTCTGTGAGCCCTTTAGGCAGATAAAGAAACAGAGCTGGGGTTAAGAGCCAGCGAACTGCTGAATTTATTTCAGGTTAGTTTGCTGAGGACTCCACAATGTAGGAAGGAGGAGGGTGAGGGAGAGCCAGATTGGGGCTGCCTGGCTTGTCTAAGAGTTTTGGGAAAAGCAAGAAGAGAGGTTGTTGGAAATTACCTAGAATGTATAGGAGGGAGGCTTCTGATATGTGGCTCCCAACCGCCAGGCTCAGTAAGTCCCCTCTTCCTGGGGTGGGAGGACCCTTTACAAGGCAGAGTCACCTGGAAAGTGCCCTGGCTGTGACTCCAGCTTGACCACCTCTTGGCAATGTGCTCTTGAACAGCTGCTCTGCACCTTGGTTCATGCGTTCGTGGAGGTGATTATGTCTGTTTGAGCCAGGCTGATGCAGCAGTTACTGAGCTGGAGCATCTGAAGTTTCCATGTAGCAATCATTCCTAAAAGTGAGGGGCTCTTTCTTGGCTGGGGCTGCGATGGAGGTAACATTAGTCACTGTGGCTGGACCTTACAACCCCACAGGGCGAGCACCACGCCTGGCACACGTCAAGTGCTTCTCCAGTCTCTTGGATGGAGCTGAGTTTAGTGTCTTAACAGGTAATCAGTGCTAGTCACTGAGGACATAACTGCAGCATGAATGGTAATTATTAATGTGGATGGGTTTGACTGGCAAGGTTTCTACCATATGGTCGGTATTCAACAAATTATAACTGTAGCTCTTTTTTACCTTGCGGTGTAGAAGAGATATGCTTGAAGGGGAACTTCCTTTTACAGAGAGCAGGCAACACAATTCCTCAGGCCGTCAGTGGGGCCATATATGTTCATGTCTTGCTTCCACCAGATAGGGCTATTTTCCTAGCAGAGATAGGAGTGGGGAATTACCGTCTTTTGTGGTGCCAAGCCCAGGCCATTTCCATTGTGGGCTCAGAAGACACAGCCTTCTGCCATCTTCAAAATTTCACTTCCTGACCTGGGTGCCATCCCTTTCCCTGGGGCTTCACTTGTTTTCTTTAAATTCTGGCCACAGCTGTGGCCTTCTTATGAGCTTCCTGCTCACATCTTTCATTTTTATTTGAGCATTCAAATCCTTTTAGAGCTTCAGGCGTCATTCAGTGTTTCAAGGTCTTCTCTGTGCAACGCCAGGCAGCTTTCATGTGCCTGGGGCATGGGCACACAGGTTGTCTCAATTCAATATTCTTTGTGGTTTCTTGCCTCATACTCCAGAAATCCCTACAGGCAAATAGGGGAGGGGCCGTCATTGAATTAGATTGCCTGGAGAGCTAAGGTTAGGCTTGAATCTTCTCTCTTCTGCTTCTGTGTCACTGTGACCTTGAGGAAGGCTCTTGAGAGGATCAAGGGTACCTTGATGCTAGAAGGACGATAGGAGAGGGCAAGTCTCTTTAGTTGCTGCTTTCTGTGGATCCTGTTTCAAGAAACTGTCCTAAGAAAAAAGAATTGGAGCGATTGCAAGCTGCTCTCTGTTGTGCAGTCTTCTATAAATATGACTTTGGTTTGATAAATGTATGAACAATTGATGTGGCAAATTGTAAATTCTTCCCCGTCCCCCCTGTGCCCTTGCATTTTCATAGTGTGCCTCCCCCTCTGAAGCGGTAAAGTTTCTTTCTCCACCTTTAGAAATGAGCTCAGACATGTGACTTGTTTTTATCAATGGGGCACAGGCTGAGGTTTGCAAAAACGCCTTTGCCTGGTGCTCGTTGTCTTGCTCTTGGAATCCCTGCTGCCGCCTCTGTGTCAGGAAGCCCAGAACAGTCTGGGGCTGATGACACCTATGTGGCCCACTTGGCCTGTTCCTCTACTGTTAACCGTAGCAACTCTGCTGTAGCCAGCCCTGCACGTAGAGCCCCCTGGCTGAATAGCAGCTGGTCCCAGACATATGATCAAGCCCACTGAGATAGCAGAACTGCCCATTTGAGCCTTGTTCAAAGTGTTGACTCACAAAATCACTGATAAATGAATGAGGCTGTTAGAAACCTCTGAATATTGGTGGTATTTTGTTACACAGCAGAAGCTTACAGACACAGTTGAATTAATAGGCCTTGATTTTTTTTTTTTTATGAATTGAAGAGACAAGAAAATTACAAATGAATTTGCTACAGGATTTTTTAAAAGAGTTAATTAATTATCAAGGACTCTGAATTATTATCCAGTTTATCAGGATTTGTACTAAAATTTTTCAGAACATGTCTGATTTCTCGAGTGTGGCTTTTGAAGTTTTCAGGGAGTCTCTGGCCTGAGTGTGAGTCCAAATATGTGGACTCAACAAATGCCAGGATTAGTTGTATCTGAGAATTCATGATCCAAGAAGTAAGAAATTTAGCTGAAATGTTATCCTGAGCACAGCTCTGGTGGTTGGAGTAATTGACTGAAAACTATAAACTGCTTGGATTCAGCATTGTAAAAGATAATTTCACACATAGTGGCTCTGTAAGGGTATTAAGCCTCAAGAAAGTAAACTGGATTAAGAAAGCCTACTGAATACGAAACCCTGAATGGGGCATTAATAACCACAAATGTGGATGAAATTGAGGAACAGCAGACTCAGAGATAAGCAGAAGTGAAGTAGGATGAGTTCCAGTTTGACTCTAATATCCTACCAGAGAAGATCTCATCCCATTGTATTAGTAATTTAAAAAAGCACTTTGCATCACACATACACTATCCCAGCAAGATTTTCTGATTTTTGTCCCTTTAAAAGAAAGGGACAAAAGAAATTCTAATGAGTAGCATGGGCGTGCATGTGTGTGTGTGTGCGTGCATGCATGTGTGTGCATTCATGTTCATGGAATTTATGTATCAGTATATTTATTGTAACTCTTCTCCTACTTGCAAAACATTGGATTGAATGTATTTGTACATTTAGCCTATGGAGTGCTATTGAGGAGAAGGACCCAGATCTCAAAGCCCTGATGGAACCATGAAACAATATCTCAGATTCATTCATTTAAAAAATCCAGGTACCAAACTTTGTCTAATGGTTTATCAGCTTTATAAGAAAATGACACACATTTATGTGTGTACATGTTCACTTTTGTGTGTAAATGTCTACCAAAAGGAAATGCAAGAAACTGCAACTAGTTAATGCAAAATAGGTGGGAACTGGGTGCTTGTGTGCAAGGGTAGGAAGGAGATTTTTTTCTATATCTGCTATTTATTTTTCTTGGTATTTTTAGGTTAGCTTTATAAAAACCATTTGAAGCAGTATTTAAAATATTGCTTTGTTTCATGCTAATCCCCTGAAGCACTGTCATCTTCTCCTGCTAGCTAACGTTGTTCCCGTTCTGAATCCCCAGAGGAGGAGCAGGGAAGCTGGGAGCATGAAGCTGGGGACTTCATGGGTTCCAGCCCTAGTGTGACTTTTCTGGTTGGGGCAGGTTCCAGCTCTGGTGTGACTTTTCTGGTTGGGGCAGCCTTCAATATTCTGCATGTGGGAGAGGAAGAACACCCACCTCTTTTTTCCTCTTTTTTTGCAGGTCCAGTGGACTGAACAGGTAGCCCCTTGTCTGACTTGACTGCAGGTCCCTGGGTTGACATCAGGGAAGGGACCATGAGAAAATTAGATGTTTAAAATTCCTGGAAGAATGTGAATGTGGGGACGAGGTACATGGTAGTTGTACATCATCAGTGGTGGTGTGCTCAGCAGTGGCAAGCTGGGGAGAAGATCTCTGCAAGGCTGCAGGTCTTGGCAGTTGCTTTTGAGGAATTTCATATGGAGGTTCACCAAGGGGTTTAATTTTAATTCAGGGAAATTATCCAGATGGATAAGCTGAGCGGAGATGTAGATTCAGGGAGTAGGAAGTGAACTGAGAAAGCGCCATAGGTTCCATTAAGCAAAAACAGAAAATAAGGGTTGGAAAGTAATCGAATGGGGAGAAAGGGATGAGGAAAGAGGTTGAGAGCAAGATGTGGAGGGAGCACCCAGCTGAGTTCTTTGGTGGCTCAACTGGCAGAGCGGTACCTCTTGCTTGTACCATCACATCTCTCTGTTAGATTAAATGGACTTTTTTGGGTGCAAATGGGTATTTTCGTTAGCGAGTTATGTGGGGCAGCTTTGTTATACTTCATGGTAGAATTTCTGCAGGGATTCTCAGGACGGAAGGGACCTCGGCAAATACCTGATTCAAAGACTGTTTTACAAATGATCGAGTTTGTGTTCACAGGGTGAGTGTCTCCCAAGGGCGCTCCGGGAGGACCCAGAGCACCTAGGACAAGACCTTCAGTTGCCTGCTGTCCACCTCTGTTCTCGCTGTTTTAATTGATAATGGCTGTGTGCCAGGTGATTGTGGCAGTCTCTCGTTGACAGGAGAGGGCAGGGTGATGGCAGTGCGTTGGCCAGGGTTGGGTGCTGACCGTACAGCCAGGACAGAAAAGAGAGAGGGTCCAGTTTGACTGGGCTTTTGGGTGGGACAGGAGGAGATGGTGGTGCTTCGTGGCAGGTGAGGAGCCTTAGGGAAGAGGGAGCAAGAGGGGGTCCTCCCCATCTCCTTCAGAGAGGGCTTTCTTTCAGGAGGAGAGCTGGGCTTGTCTGGCACCCCATCTGTGGTGTGTCTGTCGGTCTCTTCCCTCTCCTTCCTTTTCTCTGGAACCTCCAAGCAGGAGTTACCTAACTTTCCTGTGAATAAGGAGTAAGTAACTGTTTCAGACCTGCAGTTCCTGGAGTCTCTGTTAGAACTTTTGTAGCCCAAAGCAGTCACAGGTAATTCACAAGTGAGTAGACATGGCTGCACTCCAGTGAAGCTTTATATACTAAACAGGGAGGGCCAGGTGCAGCCCACAGGCTGTACTTTGCTGACCCTTGTGCTGGACAACGGCTCTTAGAGGTCAGGAGACTGTGGTCACATTCCCTCACTTCCAATGGCACCCCTGGCATGCGGCTTCACCCTTTGGGGCCCCAGTTTCTCCTCTCCTTGGAGGAGGTAAGACAGATTTTAAAGGGTATTAAGGAGAGGGTTTGGGTGACATTCTGGGGACGCTAAGTGGGTCTGGGGAGAAGTCAGGAGATAGAAAGAGAATGGGTTGTGGCAGAGAGTTGGCCTTGAGTTCAGTCTGCTTCAGTTTTCATGCTGAACATCAGAAGGAACACAGCTGGCCTGGCTGGAGCCTCAGTGAAGCCCTCGGGACTGCCGTGGCCTAGGGGAAGGGCGGCTAGAAATGCCTTCAAATAAACACTGAGCCTTTGTGGGCAGAAGGAAAACGCTGCAGCCAGGGGGAGTTCTGAGGCAAATTCTAACTCTGCAAATACGTTTGTTTTACTAAGACAATGAGATCAAGTGCAGACTGAGGAGCAAGGAGTCAGCAGAACAGTGTGGCATGTCTGGGCTTGTTGCAGAAGTTGTGTTGTTGTGCATGTATGTGTGTGCATGCTTGTGTAGTACAGATAAATGGGTCCACATCAACATCTTCATTAATTCTCTGGAAGGAGAAGTAAGCTGTATGCTAATGGAGCCTGAGGCTGCTGATAACTTGGTCACTGGAAGCCCTAGATAATAGATGTTGCTTGGGAAGTCCAGAATCAGTAGGAGGGATTCAATTATTTATTTAACAATTATTTATTGAACAACTACCATGTAGCAGGCCCTTTTCTAGGCTCTGGGGACATAGGATTGAAGGAGGCAGTCTTTGTTTTTGTGGATCCTGTGGAGATGATTTTATAGCAGATCCCAGGAGAATTGAAGATGAAAAGAGAATTGAAATTTAGGCTAGATAATGCAGACAGACTAAAAAAATCAGGAATTCTAATCCTTTTTAATTATTTGTGAGGAAGCTAGCCTGCAGCTGCTCAGGTGAGCTGGGGCAACAGGTGACTAAAGAGCAGGTAATTTCTGTCGAACGCTGAAAAGCAGGAGAGCAAAACCCCAGCTACCCAGAGTCCTCGGGGCACGAGATAGCTTAATAGTTGAGTTTCCTACTTGGCTATGGATTTAAGTATCAAAATGATTATTTTTTTAAAAAAACTTTAAACATTTGCCCAGCCAAGAAATAATTACCATCCTCTTATTAGAGAGAAGACTTTCTAAAATTTATTCCATGTGACTCTGCCTTCTGAAACAAGGAAGATCAAATGTAATTCGGATGCCTCAAGGTCAGAATCAGGAAACACACATACGTGCGCACACACACGCACACGCACACACTGGCATGCTGTAGTGCAGCATGTCTTGAGGGGCTGTGTGTTATCGCTGCCCTTCCTCTCAGTGGCCTCTGATTATTGTTCTTTTTGAGATCCTGTGTTTGGTTTGAATATTCTCTGTTTCCTTCCTTGCCAATAGCATATCTCACTATGGCAGACCCTTTCTTCTTTATCCCTTTCTTTTTTATTTTATTTGTTTGTTTATATTGAGCAAAAAGTGTATTTGCATGCAGAAAATTCTGAACACTGAAGCCTGGAAGAAGAAACTTACTACCCATAGTTCTGCCGCTCAGAGATGCTTAATGTGAATATTTTGATCCTTATCCTGAGTATTTCTCGGTATCCCTTTCGTATCAAAGTGGATTCCCAGTGTACATAGTATGTGATTTTTTTTTTAAACATAATATCATGAACATCTATTTAAAATGTTTCCCCACAATTACTTTATGCAAGTGCGTATGTTTTTGTAAACTCTTTTTAATAGAAGTGTTGAAATGTGTATTTTAGCATGGAGAATTGAATAATGACATCCATGTATGTACTACCTATCCCTGACCTTTACCTGTATTCTGATGTTCAGGCTGTATCTTATCCACCTCCCATTGTGTTTTCTGCAGTATTTTCAGATTTAAATCCCAGACATATCCTTTCAATTGCAGATTCTTCAGAAGATATTTCTGACTCAGTATTCTTCTTCAGCAGGGGGGCAGTTCCCTGTTTACAGACAGTTTTGGTTGTCACAGCTGGGGGGAGGTGGTGGTGGAGGAAGTTGCCATTTGCATCTGACAGGGAGAGGCTGCTGCACAGCCTGTAATGCACAGGTTGGTCTTCCAAATGTCACCAGTGCATCGGTTAAGAGACCCTTGGTCCTAATCGATCAGGTCTTCAGAACTCGAAATATAATTTTGTTATTGCAGTCAACAAATGAGTAACAATTCTTTCACGCTACCAATTTTTTTTAATAGTGTCTCAGTTTGGGCCGGGGAGTTAGCTCAGTGGTTCCGGCGCCTGTCTTGCAAGCGCAAGGGCCAGGTTTGATCCTCGGTAACCACATACCATACTGGGCGTGGAGATTCATGCCCAGCAGCAACCTGTCCCACATACCACAGTGCCGGTCGTGGTGGCTGACGCCTGCAATCCCAGCACTTGAGAGACAGAGGCAGGAGGATTGCTGTGATGTGAGTTGGAGGCTGAGCTCAGGGCCAGCCTAAACCACAAAGTGAGACCCTGTCTCAAAAAACCTAAAAAAAAAAAAAAAATAGTGTCTCAGTTTTATTTACGAATGTTTATAATCTTTTTTGTTAGTGTTAAATGACACAATAATTTCACATAGAATGTGCAGTGTGATAATTTAATAAAAGTATACAGTATGTAAAGATCAAATTAGGGTAATTAGCATTTCCATCTCATTGTTTCTTTTTATTTGGGGGCATCAGATTCCTCTCTTACAGTTTGATGTTGTAAGCTGTAGTCACCGTATTGTACTGTAGAGTTCTAGAACTTATTCTTTCTCACGGTATATGATACCTGTTATCTATCCTTTATTCCCCCTCTTCTTTACCTTCCTTCTAGTAATCTAGTCTTTTTTTTTTTTTTTTTTTTTGAGACAGGGTCTCCCTTTGTAGTTCAGGCTGGACCTGAGGTCCCTATGTAGATCAGGTGAGCCTTGAACTGACATCAATTCTCCAGCCTCTGACTCCTGAGTGCTGAGATTACAGGTGTGAGTCACCATGCCTGGCACTGTTGTATGTGGTTACTGGGGATTGAACTAGGGACCTTGTGCTTGCAAGGCAGGCACCGAAATCACTGAATTAAATCCCCAGTCCAAATCTTTTCTTTTTTGATAACTACTCAATTTAAAAGATTTTGATTCAGTATCTAGTAAGATCTTTCAGTTTCTTTTGATCTATAAAGTTTTCCTCTTGCTTTTCTTTCTTTCTCTCCTTCTCTTTCTTTTCCTTTTTTCTTTTCTTTCTCCTTCCTTTCTTCCTTCTTGACAGTGTCTTGTTTTGTAGTTCAGGCTAGCCCCAAACTCACTATGTAGCCTCGAACTCACAGCAGTCCTCCTGCCTCTGTCTCCCCATTGCTGGAGTTACACGCAAGAGCCACCATACCCAGCATTGTAGTGTGTGGTACTGATTGCTCATGGGTGTGAGCCATCATGCCTGGCGTTGTTGGGGATAGAACTCTGGACTTTGCACTTACCAGGCAGATGCCGGAACCACTGAGCTAAATCCCCAGCCCTCCCCTTGCTTTTCTTCATGACATTTGTTTATTTTTCCCTTTATTGAGTTTATTGGTACATTTTAAGTATGCATTATGATCACATTCAACATTGAGAATTTGTAACCGTCTGTGAAATATCTTCTCATTTTTAAGCTTCCACCTCCTATATACATAAATTTTGTTTGCTTTTTTTCATCATATTTTTTTCTTTCCTTTCTTTGCTTTCCCTTGCCCTCCACTCCCCTCTCCCTTTGAAGATTTTCTTCCCATTTTCCAATACCTGTCATACATTCTGCATGGCATTTGTTTGTGAGGATGCCAAGTTGTATGTTCTGTGGATCTCCCCATAAACTGGAGTTAGCCAGCTACATATTCATGGTACTGCTTTATCCTGCCCCTCTGTTCTTCCACTTTCTGTGAGTCAAAGTTAAGACTGATCATGTGTCCTGCAGGATCAGGTGTTGGCAGCCCAATTTACCCTTTGTAATATCCTCATTGACCTTTTGTCTAATGCCAATGACCAGCGGCTCCATCATTGGCTGGGAATGTGTGAGAAATGCTGATACTCATGTCCTCTCCGAGATCACCTGAGTCCGAAACACACTGGTGCCCTACTGGTTTTCATAGCTGCTGGAGGACATTATCCAGGCTGCTCATTTCATGAAGAATTACAAAGTGCTGTTTCTTTCATCCCTTTTGCATGTATGAGCTGTAACTTCTGTATAAAGAGGAATTTTTTTCACTCTTGAGTCTTTGCTTACCCTGAAATATAGTCTTTATAGGGCAGACAAGATAAATGCTTGATTTATTTCCTTTATTATTTTTCCTTTTTTTATTGAGGCATAATTTACCCATGATAAAACGCACAAATTTTAAGTCTACAGCCAAATGAATTTTACATATGAATACACGCAGGCAAACATCATCCAGACAGAAACATTTCCGGAGTCCTCTCATGCTACCTCCGAGTCAGCACCCATCTTCCTCCTCAGAGTAAACAGTTGTGTTTAAACTGTGTTTATGTTTCACCTTGTTGTTTATTTTGGATGTAATCAAAATAATAATTTGTTTTATTCCTGGTTTCTGGACTTGGTTTCATGTTAAGAATTTCATTATTCAACCCAGGATGATAAAATACCATATATGATAATAATATCTATAGTAATATATATTAAAATTTTAAGTGTTTCAGATGATCAGCTAATTATCACAGAGTCTTTTATCACTTCTTTTCTATTCACATTACTGATTTGAATTGTCTCTTTCAGCTTATAGTAAATTTCCTTTTAAACTTGGGTTTGGTCTAGGGATTCTGTTGTTATATTTTTTCCTTATTATGCCACCTTGTTATAATATATTTTATTATTTCTCAGGGTAAGTCAGCCCAAACCCTTAGAGCAATCATATCTTCAGGTCTTTTTAAAAAATTGCATTGACTATTTGGAGCCCTTGTTTATTTTTCATGAATTCCTTTAAAAAGTTTTCCTAGTAGACATTTGTAGTACTAATGATTATGCTACTCATGATGAGCTGGAACATGTGCATGACACTTCTTAACATTTTCAGGTTTTTTGCTGGCTTTTTTCTGAATTTATTCATCCAGGAGAATTTGGGAGTCATGTTATTAAGGATCATAAATTGGGATTTTTTTTTATTGCCATTACCTCCACAATGTCATAAAGTTAGATATTACAGCCATCCAAGAACTACATGTTCGGGAGACTCAGGAATTCATTTTTCGTCCTGCAGTAAACTCTCCAGAGACTTGAATGATTTTCTAAAATCTATTCTAAAGTGTTTTTTCATTTTTTCTTTAGCAAAGTATCTTTTCTCATATAGTTATCCTGGGTGTAAAAAACTACTGCTCTTGGTTTTCTTTTTAATATAATTTTTGCTGAAGTCTTTTCTTTGTTCTGCTGTTAGCTTTTTCCTGATTCTGTTGAGTTTTTCAGTTATGTAAGCTCTACAATCATCCTTTTCCTGTCTCTCTTCCAATATATACTCCTTGGACTGTTCTAGTTGCATTGACTAGCACTAAGGGCACAAGGTTATGTGACAGTGGCATAAGTGGGCGCGCTTGTTTTTCCTTTCGCCAGCAGGACCCTCATTATGGTTTCTGCCTTAAGTACTGTGCTGATTATTTTGTGATGTGGTAATGGGGTATGTGTATATTTAATTTTTCATTGAATTAAGCAAGAGTTCCATTATAATTAATCAAGCCTGTTTTTTCATATGAATTCAGACATAGATGACGAGTGTGATTAAATACTTTTTACTATCTATTTAATTAACCATAAAATGCATGTTTTAAAATATATTAATATATTTTTTTAAAGGTTTGGGGATGAACCCTAATAGGACTTGTGTATACATTATTTAAAAATATTTTTCTAGGTTCTTAATAAGGATTTTTGTTTGTGTTCATAAGTTAGATGGAGTTTTTGTTCTTTTTCCTGATCTTCAGCAAATTCTGGTGTCAATATTATGCTAGCTTTGTTTAAAAAGTAAAAACTTACCGAAATAAATCGCCTAGGGAGCCATCTAGGCCTGAGTATTTCTTTGATGGAATCATTCTTTGTTGAGAGAAGTATTTTTATTTTAAATATGATAAGCTATTTCCAAAAGCCCTTAAATTTAAGAAAAATTCTGTTTTATTTTCTATCATCTTTTTGTAAATTATTATAAAAATACTGTATAATCGTTAAAAATGAAACCTGTATAAAAGCTATTCTGTTGCCTATAATCCCAATACTTTGAGGGGCTGAGGAAGGAGAATTGCAAATTGTTTTTTTTGTGTGTTTTTGAGATGAGATCTTACTGTGTAGTTCAGGCCAGGCTTCAACTCCCATTGTAGCTCAAGCTGTCCTAGAATTCATGGTGATCCTGCTGCCTCTGCCTCCTGGGTGCTGGATTACAGGCATGTGTCACCAATGCCTAGTTGGGGGATTATAAAGTCCTGCTTGGGCATTCAGCTGCAGCTCAGCTCTAGATGACCTTGTGGGACTTTGTAAAAAGAAAAGCTAGGCTGGGGTAGTGGTGCTAGAGTCCCAGCAATGGAAGAGACTAAGACAAGATTACAAGTTGCAGGCTGGGCAACTCGTTGAGATCTTATCTAAAAATAAAAAAACTAAAAAAGGATTGGAGATGTAGCTCAGTAGTAGAGTGCCACTGATCCCCAGCATCATGCACACACACACACACACACACACACACACACACACACACACACACCAAAGCCATCCAACTATTAGAGTACAACAGTACTGCAGCAGGCTAAGATGAAGATATTGTTGCCCATTTTGGCACGAATAAGGTTGAGAGCTGTGCTGACTGGGGAGCCAGCACCAATCGTGGGTGGGGCCTGTGCCCAGTGAGAAGCTGTGAAGAGTGGGTGGGTGTTACTGTGTGCCATAGGTCTCCCTATTGTGGCCAGAAGGGAGACCCCTCCCTTCATTTACACCCAGCTGCTTAGCCAGCTGTCTCTGCACCAATTACCAAAGACTTGATTTTGTTATACTTGGATTGCTTCTGAATTTTTCTCTTATCTTATTGATTTTTAAAACGATATTATTACTTTTGTACCATACACACCTATTTTGTTCCTTGAAAGTCCTTCATATTTCACTAAATCTTGTTATATTCTCATATTTTCTGCCTCGTATCTCCTGATAAGTCTCTGCATTGAATCATGGAGTCCCTGGTCTCTATTATTCTTGGAAGCGTGATGGACAGCTTTTTACACTTTTGTTTTTTGCCTTCCTGGGGATTGAACTCAGGACCTTGTTCTTCCAAAGTAGGCATGGTACCAGTTGAGCCAAATGCCTGGCCCTTGCAATTTTCTTTTGGACCTTATAGGAGATTACTTTTACAGCTGTGTACCTCCACATTCTTTTATGCTGTTCTTCTTTTTGTTTTGCAATTTGTAAAACAAAAGTCACTTTTTCATTTTGTTTAGTGCTCAGGATGGGATGCATGTTGAGAAGCAGGCAGGTGATTCTTTATTCTTGTGCGTGGTAGTTGCATGTTCTCTTGAGCCCTATGGATCTTGAGTAGGTCTGTAGGCCTGGATTTTAAGTGGTACACAGATTCTCACATGGGCCTATGGATTTTTCCTTATTTTTTTCTGATAAACATTATTCTGGGGATGAGAGGTAAGGTGAAGGAGAACCATATGTTTCAATGTTTTCTGATTTTTCTCATTATTTGTCTAGTTTTCTGGGATTTACCCTCTCACTCAGTGAAATATAACCCTAACAGGTCTGCAAAGCCCACATGGCTCAGTCTCTGAGTGATGCTGGATTTTAGGAGCACAAAGGACATAGAGTTGCTTATTCACCTTCAAGAATATTGATGGCAATCCACATGTATATTCTACAATTTTCTTTTTTTCTTCCTGTCCTTGTCTATATACATAACCTTTGTTACATAGATCACTTAGGGTTTTTGTTTTGGCCCGAACATATTCTGCTTATCTTCACTCTTTTTATTTCTTCTCCATATTCTTGTGGTTCTGTATTACCAACTCCTACGAAAGCAGTCTTTGGAGTGGGCAAGAAGAAATAGAGGTGGAGGAGAAGTGGGGCAGCTGCAGGCAGCTTTCTGCGGGGTGAGAAGAGGAAGGAAGTAGTTGGCAAAGAATCACAACTCAGTCACTCTGGTCAGAGAGTGTCCCCTCTTTTCTAATCTGGTCTATCCTCAAAGCTAGCTGAGCTCTCCCTTCTGTGTCCTTCCTGGCCCACATCTCTCTGACCAGGAGTTTATCTTGATACGTATATAGTTTAGAAATGAATCAAGGTCCCTGTCTTCATCTTACAGCAGGAAGAGTGGTAGGGAAAAGACACAGATGTCCCTTTTCTGTTGAAGCTGTGGCCCTGCCAGGTCTGAATTGCAGAGGGTGTTTATAGCTGGTCGCGTCCAATTTGAATTTTGATTTTCTTTCAAATATGCTGGAGATCAGTGAAGCTAAAGGCTTGGCCCTTTTTTGGCCTTAAAGCCCAGATACTTGTGTCCATAAAAATGCAGAGTGTGGGAACACAGAAGAGGAAGGTCCATGGTCCTTCTTGATGCTGAAGGAGCCTTTTTGTATATCTGAGATTTTTCCTCTGGTGCTGAACCCAGTGCTCCCTGCCCTCTGACCTCTCTGCCTGGTTATTTGGGGTCCCCAGAGTGGCTTGTGGTGGGTCAGGCAGAAAGAGTCCACAACCCTGAGAATGTCAAGAGCAACAGACTCCCTGGTTTGCTGTAGGCATTTGAACCTTCCAAAGCTTCCCATTCTAACCTGGGATGAAATAGATGTAACCCTGTTCCAAGACCTATGAGTAATTAATCAGAAGTTGGTTATTTTTTCATCTTTTCTTATTAAAATTTCCATACCCCTTTGGAATTATTTATCCTTTAGTGTGGCTACCCACGAAAGTGTCCATTCGAACACTCATCTTTATCTTCCTCTAACATGTTAACCTGGTGCTGACTCACTCTGCTTCTCATTATTCACACAGTGGTCGTCTTGACCTCTTCCTGTGTGTTACAGCTGCTTTCCTATGCTCATGCTTGAAAATGCAGCACAGCTCCAATCGGGGTATCACTGATCGTGGCAAGAGTAGAATTCTTACCAGAATCTGCTTCTGTGGTAGCTGTCAGTACAAAAGAGCTCATATGTCTCAAGATACTCACACTTGCAACCATGGGAAGATAATGGGGAAGGCTAGTCACTGAAAGAAGATGCCTCAAAATCAGGTTAAAAATGGAGTTAGGCTTAGCCTGTCATGTAAATAATGGATGACTGGCCGTTGGAAATGCAGCAAGGCCCTCGACTCTCTCACCGTGGACCATACCTTCCCATCATGCACTTCTCTTTGGAATACCCAGCTGTTGGAGGATGTGTCCATGACCCCTCAGCTTGGGTTCTTTAGCCTCTGTCTGGGCTCAGCTTGTCCATGGAAGCCATGTCTGCCCTGAACTGTGTCTTATGCTAATGACAGACTTCCTGCTGCATCTCTTCTCCCCTGCTGATGCTTGTAACTGTGCGAACATGGCAATGGCATGGCCGAGGCCCTGGGAGCTACGGTGCTTCCGGACTTCTGGCTCTTATGAATGCCAGCAGGTATATTAGAGTGATGTGTCCTGGCTCGGGTTTCTGATTAGCCTTTTCTTTGATTACTATTTTTCTCTCATTGAGGGATTCAGAGGAACCCAAAGGAGAGAGAAATGGCTTACAATCATAAGTAACCCTGCCACACAAATATTTCTCCTTCACCTTATTTCATTTTCTGTTGCAATGAGAAGAAATGGAAATAATGATCCTATGTTTATATTTTACTCCCCAGAATCAATGCAGCTGTTGCTGGCTGGCAGCTCTCCTGAGCAGCCGTCTGTCTGGGTGTTTTCTGTTACAGTGAGAGACGGGACAGTGTAGCCAAGTCATTCTCATCCTCTACTACTCTTTACTAGTCCAGTGGCTAGAGAGAATGGTGTTATTCTGGAACTCAGAGTTTAATTTTCAATATTTAAATAATACAGTGATTCTCAAGCCTGTGCTCTGACCTCTGCAACATCTTTCCATGTTGAAATTGGCAGAATTGGCATCTCTGTTGGGAAAGGGCAGCCCAAGAAACTACAAGGTCAGATGCACTTTTTTTATTTATCTGAATCCTAACACTAAAAACCATCGTGAGTGATTTTGGCTTGCCTTATCCATACTGAGTGAATATAGATGATGTTGTATAACTCATATAATGACAAAATTTGCTTTTTTATTTTATATTATAACATTAAAAAAGAGGGCAACATAAACATAAAACTAGGGATATATGTGGGTTTGTTTTGTGAAAGTAAACCATGAGGGTTTGATTTGATGGATGTGCTTGCCCAGGTTTAATAATTAGATCAGAAAACTTCCGTGTCTGTTTAATGACAGCAAATGTCTGTTTTCATGGGCACACAGACATGTAGCTGGGTTGAAATGCTTCTACCAATAATTACTGAGTGTTTCTTGCCGAGCTGCCCAAGCATCTGTAGCACCAGGTACACACGGGCTTCCTTTGTCCTGTGTGTGGCAGAGGCAGGAGGCGGCCACACCGTGCTCCTCCCTGCTCATGTTCCACTGTCACCTCGGAGCACTGTGCTGCTGATTGATGAAAACTGTTGCTAAAACTCACATACTCATGTCAAAAGTTTATGAGGCTACATTATTGGCCGCCCAGGGCCATCTGTAGCTCATGGGCCACGGGGTAGATGTACCTGCTCTGGAGAGAGCCGTGTAGGGATGCCAGCAGGCACATGCACTTTATAACTAGGCTTCCTTTGCTTTAGACCTGTTCAGATCCTACCAAGTTCCCACCTGCTGTACTTCTGTTGCTCTTCCAGGAATGTAGACGTAGTGATGAGATGTACAGTTCTCAGCTGTTTAATTCCATTTTTGATGGACCACCCAGATGCCTTTCACTTTTAAAATCAATTACCGCATCCAGAATGCCTGCTAACCTATTTCATTAAACTGCCATCTTTCTATGGCTTCTCTTTTCAACAACAGCATTTACCTCTAATAATTAATATAAAAGAATTCAAAATGTAATCACTGAGCTCACTTAAAAACCCTTTAATCAGTTCCTGGAATCTGAGGGTTTGTGACAGAGGTCTTGCTGAGGCCTCCTTTCTTAACGCACTTTCTACAAATGGAAGCCAAAGGTAAGTGCATCCTCTTGTCATTGTTCAGTCCTGGGAAGATAAAGAACGGGTTTCCCATGAGCTGGGAGACACACAACTGCTGTATGATCCTTTTGTCATGAAAACAATACTGACATTGACCATCCGGAAATGAAAATGGACATTTTGCCAAAGCCAAGGGTTGGCTTCAGCATGGTGGATGCCACGGGTTCTGGCATCCCGTCTGGCTGCAGAGTCTCCTGCAGTCTTGGTCTCTGATTTTGATTTGGAGAGTTGCAGACCTGGGGGAGCTTATGGACAGCATTTCTGTTATGTAGTCGGTGAGAAATCAGGTCAGAGCTGCTGACATGTTGATTCATTCACCTGCCTACCGACTGGGGTGGCAAAGACAAGGCACAGTTTAGCCCCAGGTAGGTCTGAGTCTGAGTTCCCGTGCCAAACATGCACCTAACATAGTTTCAGGTCTTGAGAAAGTTACTTCTCTTTGAGCTCTAATTATCTTCTTTATAAAATTAGGATGTTACTTTGCCTGTACATCTATTTCTTTTGTATAGCATTAGTAACCTGCTAATGTTTGGTGTTAGCTCATGAATTTCAAATATTTATTTCTAAAAGTCAGTTGATGTTCAGCCCAATTCAGTTTGTTTATGTGGCTTATTGCTTATTGTTCACTGCGCTTTGTTCTCACCCTCTAGGAGGACAGGTGTCTCGGTTTCCTGTAGTGCTGTAGAGTGGTGTTGAGAGGCACCTGGCATGTGGTAGGGGTGCAGGAGCTATGTGCTGGGTGGGTGATTACGTGAATGATTGTCTCTCTTGCCTACATGTGGTGCGGCATCTCTTTGAGTAGAGGTATGCGGTTTTATCTCCAGGTGATTTATCTTCTGCATTATGCTTTGTGTGAATGCTCGTTAATTCTGGTTTCAGCATAGCCTGGCTGGTGAGTGACCTGGGGTCCAAGTGCACAGCCAGGGAAAGGCAGCCTGGGAGCTGTCTCTGGCCTCTCTCACTCCTCAGAAGAGACAAAGCCAGTGTGGAAATGTTGCCAGATTGTTGTGTGTGCAGAATCTAATTTATGGCTGGCCAGGGTCTCCTGAGAAGAACGTGCATTTATATCATTACTAAACAGTAATTGATTACAAAGCTTGGTTGTGAAATTTACAATTATTGAATTACTCTGTGTTAGCTCATAAATTGCAAATCTTTACTTCTAAAAGTCAATTGATAGTCAGCCCAATAAATATTTAATTTAGATGTAATAATGGTGTTAGAGCAAAATTAAATTCTCATTTGGAAAATAAAGAATGGCCCGGATGGAACTGGGAGAGGTGACTTGGCAGGGATGAGCTGAGGAGCTGTCCCTTCCGCTTTACTGGAAGGGACTTATGCGGCTTTCTCCTGCTTCATTTTGTCTCTCAAAATTCTATTTGTAGGAAATGAAAGTCTTCCATTTTTAGAGGGCTTTATATTTTATAAAGTATATTTGACCTGGATAATATTCATGGCTCAAAAAAGTCTTGTGAAATAATTACAACATTTCCTTCCCATTGCATAGATGGGGAAACTGAGGTTCAGAGATCTGAAGTGACTCGCTATAGGATGTATTGCAAGGGTGTGAAAGTACACCTCATCTCACCATCCTTTAGTGGGGCCACAGTGTCTGCTGACATTGGTGCCTACTAGTTAGGATTAAATTTATTGGCGCAAACAAGAAGTTTAAAAGTAATAGTGACTTAAGTAAGATAACAATGGCTTAACATTTCCTATAAAAGTAGTCACAAAAGAGTCACCCTCAGATTTGGGTGGTATGGAGTTGAAAGGGTCCCAGGCTTGAGTTTATCTTCTTGTTATCCACTGGGTTTGTGGCTGTGCACTTCGTGGTCCCCAGCAGTTGTTCAAGTTCCAGCCATTGCATATGTAGTGGGAGGAGGAAGAAATCACAGGAAAGGGGACATTCCCTCCCTTTCAAGAAGGCCAAGGTCTTTATCTTGTTACTCAGAGCTTAATTTATATAATGTGTAAGGTCAGGTAAAAATTAGTCTTTTATGTGGGAAATGAAGTATCTGGCTAAAATGTATCTGGGTTCTGTCACTCATATGAGGGAAGAATAGATTGGAGGGAATAAGCTACAGTTTCTGCCACAACACACACTCTAAGAGACCTGGTATAGAAGTCATTAGAAGCAAGGCCAGGGGCAGGTCTGCTTGGAGACAGTCGATATGGGACTCTGTCCAGCTGGCAGCCTCAACCTGGGTCTGCCAGCTCCGAATAAACCATGACCTCAGTGACTACAGCAACACGGAACTATGGAAACAGTTTTCCTCGTCCCCTTGTGTTGATTTATCTGTCTTGATTAAACGCAGGTGGGAGAATCAGTGAAGTCGTTTGCTCTCTTCACAGCTCAGTGGACAGGCCTTTTTAGAACAGAGTAATTCATTACCTTGCTCTGGGCCCTCACCCACACAGGGGAGTCCTGGGGTTCACTCATACTAGCTCAAAGCAATCCATGAGGCGCAACCTTCTCTGCCAGTGTGGAGGGCCAAATGAAGTAGGGACCATTCAAAGATTATTCGTGTGTGTGGTGTCTGCTGGGCACTGGGTCAGGGGCTTTGGGTACAGAGGAAAGTAAAGTGTGATTGTTACCTTCTACTGCAGCAGTTTCCCCTGGTTTAGCATCATAGGCATCACATGGAAATGTAGAGAGGCAAATTCTCAGCCCCCCACCCCAGCATACTGAGTCAGGAATCCTGCCGGTCGGACCTAGCTGGCTGCTTTAACAAGCCCTCCAGAGGATTGTGAAGCTGGTTGAAGTTTGGGAACAATGAGAATCTCATAACGATGAAGAGGAGCATGATGACTTACTGCCCCTTGACTGTGTTTGTCTTCTGATTCAGCCACTTAGTAGCTGTGTACTGTTGGACAAGTTACTCGGCTTCTCTGAAGCTTAGTGTTGTCATAGCATTCTTGGAAGCGTGATGTGCAATGATTGGCACATTTGAGTGCTTTATACACGAGAGCTTTCTCTGTTATTTTTTCTCAGCTTTTCTGTGGATTGCATTATTATGAATTGAAAATTCATTCTCAAATACCAGCATCAAAACTGAGATTCTAAGGTAAATTTAAGTGGCTTTTAAAAAAACATGTACAATAAAATTTTTTCCTTGCCACTTTTCCTGTAGATAATAAATCAAGAATCATTTTTAAAAAATAAAGCATTGTGTTAAGAAGCTTGAAGAGATGTTGTACCAAAGAGAATATTCTAAGGGACACTAGGCATTTGCAAATATGCTGAATGTCATTAGTCACCAGAAAATGCAAATAGAAGCTAAATGAAATTTCACTATGCATTCCCCAGATTCATTAAATGATAAAGACACAATGCCAAATGTTGGTGAAGATGCAGAGCATCTGATATTCTCATATGCTGCTACTGGAAACATAAATTTGACCAACTTAATAAGTTACATATATGCATCATTTATGATGCACTATCTCATTCTTCAATATATAGCTAACAGGAATGAGTGAGCCATACTTACTCATAACATGTACACGGTGTTCTTTTTTAGCATTATTTGTGTGAACTGAACCCTGGAAATAGTAACTCACGAGGTCATTGTAGAGTGGGTAAATTGTGATACATTTACACAAAGGAATATTACCCAGAAAAGAAAATGGACTACTTTGAACAACAAAATGGCTGATTCTCAGTGAACTTTGGCTGAGAGAAACTAGACACAGGTACCAGATTAGTGTATAATCCTGTTACTATATATTTCCAAATTAGGCAGAAAAGTCTTTGGTAATAGAAGTTACGACCCTGATTCCTATGGGGTAGGGAGGATGCTGAATGGAGAAAGTCATGTAAAAGGGCTTCTAGGATATTGGTAATATTTTATTTCTTTATCTGGCTGGCAGCTATCACTGTGTGTTTTGAAAATTTGTTAAGCAGTCTGTGATTTATAAACTTTTGTACATGTATGTCGACACATATCAATACAAAGTTTCAACATAGAAATGTACTTAAAATATCTCCATGGTAGCATGCAAAGTGTTTACAAAAAAACAAAAAGTCTAATCAAGGGGGTCAGTAGGGCTGGTGGTCACTAAAAAAATATGTCAACCATATGGCCTCTATTACACAAGGGTTGAATAAAATGAGGAGTAAGGCCCCATGTATGGAGCAACATGCATATATTCTGTCTTCCTCTCATACAGAAGTAGATGAACTACTTCTTAAAATCAAATCCTGAAATGCTAGGGAAAGGGGACACCCCAGCATCTGCACTGAGAGCAATGGCCAGAACCCCCTAAGATGCCTACTATGGCTTGTGATTTTCATTATTTCTCGTCAGATCCTTGTAATTGTGAGGTGGCTGTTAAGTGCGGTTCCTCATTTAAGAACAAGGGTGCTGAGTCACAGAGTGAGTTTCAGTGTCTTGGCCTGGGTCACTCCCCACCTCCATGGATTTTCTGGAGAAGCCAGCCTGATTCTCTGGGTACTTGATTTCCTGATACTACTGTTTATGACATGGTGCTACTTTCTGAGTACTTGGAGGAAATGCCTTACTTATTTCTTACCTCCTACGCCTTATGAAAACCACCCAGAACCCATCGGACACATTGCAAATGATACTGCGATATTGTGCATAACAGACATGGTTAAGTTTTTTCCTGCCTGTTTGTGAATAATCATAGCAAGGATGAATGTTGAAATAAAGAAGGTTCTTCCCACCCTCCCTCAACAGGGCTTGAGATTCACAGATATCGCTGGCTTTAGGGGATGGTTTGAAACATTCAAAGAACTGTGACTTCTGCCTTCTCGACTCCAGATGGCAGCTGGATTATGCTGAACCTTTTGTCCAGAGTGAGGCCCAGTGTCCTCCTTGAATCCAGAGGATGAAATGGCTGCTTTTTCAGTGGTCACTTGTGTACAACTTATCTATGAGAAAAGAATAAATAAAACAGAACAACAGACAAGAGAATAGAAAGTCATTAAGGAGAAATCATTTTTAAAGACACATTGATCTGATTGCAAACATCAAATATGGTACTGAATAAAGTTTGGTAAAATCGAAAGTATTTGTTGTCTCTCGACCAGGAAGAGGCAAATGATCATAAACATTCCCAGTGTTTTCATACTGAGCCTTTATGTGTATAATATAATGTTCAAATGATAATCAGGCTTTCATCACTGTGTTTAAAAAATGATGTTATTGTGAATATTTTCCAATATCATGATCTATTCTTATGAACATTATTTTCAATAGCTACACCTTAATTTGTCCAGCCTCCTGTTACTTTGGAACATTTAGATTGCTTCCAATATTTCACTCCGTTAAAAGGGTTTCAGTGAACCTTTTACTTGTATATTTGACTTCATCACTGATAATTTCTTAGAATAAAAGTGGCATTTCCTGATATTTCATGAATGAGAAGTGGCATTTCATTCTTTATAACCATTTTAGGCTCAGGGTACATAATGGCATCTATTATGAGGTTGGAAATTCCCTGAAGTAGAGTTCACAGACCTTGGTTGGAACTGCGAATTGGCTTTGTTATCTTGGATGAGTCACTCAGTTCAGAAAGTCTCAGTATCTTCATCTATAAGATGGGAGTATCGTTTTCTATTTTGTAGACTTCTGAGGAAGAAGAAAGGAGGAAATAAGTGTTCAGGAGGCATTGCTTAAATCCAACAAAGAAGGGCCAAGTTAATATATACTTTTGGGGGGCACTTTTTGGAGGTACAGTGATACTTTGGTTTACTAACTTAATTTGTTGTACGATTTTGGGAAACATGGTTGCATTAGTGTTTGTGTGGGGAAGATGGCCATAGCTATGTTTGTCACCTGATGTGAAGTTTGTGAACCCAAGCAAAATTTTGGTGCTTTTGTTTGCAAACTGTTCATGAACTGAGGTATTACTGCATTGATCAGTGTTTTGCTAAGTAGATATTTAATATATATTCATCCTTTTAGATCAGAGATCAACAAAATACGACTTACAGGGTGAATCCAGCTTACATTCTGTTTTGGTGAATACTATTTTACTGGACTGAACTTTGCTCATTCATTTAACCCTAACCTGTAGATCCTTTTCTGTTATAGCAGCAAGCTGAATATATTTTATGTTCCTTTACAGAAGAGGTTTACTGACTCCTGCTTCATCTAAACCTAAAATATTTATCTCTGAGTGCATGAGATATAAGTGCATTGTACTTCTAAAACAACTGTGTGTGTGTGTGTGTGTGTGTGTGTGTGTGTGAGTGTGTGATAATAAACTCAATCTAGGTGGCATTATGTGGGCTGTGTTGAATGCAGATGCTACACAATTACAAAAGGAACAGGAAGGTTTGAGTCCCACATTGACTGGTAAACCAATCTTTTTAGATCTCCTGGGGAAAAGAAATCTGAGTTTTACTTTAAATGAGACTGGCATTGTGCTTATCTAGATTATATTTATTTTAAAGCAAAACCTGAAACATCCAAGTTGAAGCATCATTGTCATGATAGTGAAGACTGGCACTCGTCACTAAAATAAACTTGTATTTGTAATTGATTCTGGGCCACAAGTGCCTTAACTTTGTATTACAGTGATTTGACAAGTTTTATTACTCATCTCTTTGGCCTGTGGGTGGGGATGGAGATTAAAAATGTGGATGAGGCTGCCTCTGGGCTCCTCTACCCACACAGTCTCCACCTTCTATCCACATTTCTTTAGACAGTATCACACAGCTTCCAAAATACTTTAGAATTTTGCTTTGGGAAGGGAAATGTGTTTGGAGATGAGCTCAGAGATTGTATTTTCTGTCTTGATTTGGTCAGGTTAGGGAGCAGCGGATGGGTGGCTTTTGGTGTTATGTGGACCTTAATTTTCGTATGTCGCTGATACTTTCCCAGTTATGTGACCTTCGTGTGATTAATAATCAACACTGCCAGGAATGGTACCAAATGCTATAACTGAATAATGCAGGTGCTTGCTCTTGATAATGGGAGTTTGGGGTAATATTCCATAAATGCAACTAAAGTATAAAAGTATGTCAAAGCAGCTTTTTTTATAGTAGACTGTATTGTTTCCAATTCTTCTCCCTGGGTTTGTCCACATGACTCTACCCTTTTCCCCAGATGTAATGGACATTATTCATGTGATTTGCTTAAGCTAACAGAATATAGGTGGAAGTACCAGCATCCAAGTCTTAAGCAGCAGCACATGTTTCTTCTTGCTCTTTTTTTTATATTCTGGTGACTGCCATGAAGAGATGATGCTTGGTTAACAGTGGTCTGAGGAGAGTGAGAACCATGTGAAAGAAATCTGGACTCAGTTTGAAGCCCAAGTTAAACTCAACTGCTTATACTTAGATCACCTGGCCCCCCAGACAACCTCCAGATGTGCCAGCACAGAATAACCACTTTTGTCTTAGGCCACTGTTTTTGTGGCAAAAGCTATTGTACACAGTGTGTCACAAGTACTTCACAACTGATGGATATTCAACAGCAGTGTGTTCAAAGTCCAAACTATATGTTACACATAGAGGCAGGAACAAAATTAAGTAAAATATCATTAGTTACTCAAATTGTCATGGAAAAAGACACCTCGAGCAAAATGGGAAGCAGCAATGATGATAGAAAGCCCAACAGGTTACAGGGACATAGAGCCATAATCTAGCCAGGGGTTGGAGTCCATCAGGTAGGATTTCCTAGAGAGGAAAATGTATAAACTAAATTTTCAAGCTTGAGTAAGTTTTAGCTGGGTCAGAGAGGCAGATGGGAAGACATTGGTAGTGTTTATTTTCACACAGGTATATCTGATAAATAACTGTTGACTCTGTGGCAGTCTTATGTCATTAGTTTTATGGGGTTGATATTAATAATGTTTATTGAATTCCCCCCTAAGACAAGTCCCCTGAGGGTTTTGTTTGCTTGGTCTCTTTAATCCTTCCACCATCTGTTTTGTTGTGGTTTATAATGCCCATTTAGGCATGATGGCCTCCATTCCCATGGGGCATCTGAGTCAGTAGTTCTCGTGTAAACCTTGAAACTTGATTCTACAGGCCTGATCCTGTGGTTGAAATGCTTTGGTTGTGTGGTTGTATCCTTACAGATGTTATGGAGAAAACAGATTCTTTGGTACTTTCATTTGGGCAGCTCAGCAGATGCTGGCGTGGTACTAATGAAGCCAAAGTTCGAGTTTGTTCCCTGTGTGGATCGATTCAATTCACTGTTTGGAACTTACTACTCAGAGGAAAAGCCAGGACTTAGAGCTGGGAAATGAAGGATGAAAGTGGCTTGGATGTGTTCTTTGAGGGCGAGACTGTGAAGATCATAGCCGCTGTTTGCTGAGTTTGCAGCGCTGTCCTGGGTGATTTTCAGATGACTTCCTCAGGCTGCTGTTTTTAGATGAAAAGAGCAGCAAGTCTCAGTGAGGGTGACTTGCGAAGGCCTGTGCATCTGCTTGTGATAGAACTGTGGCTGGGCTGCCTTGGACCTGAAGCCATCCTATTTGAAAGTCACTCTAGCCTGCATCTTCCCATCCTGACCTTAAACTGGAAATTGAATTGACTTTTGGGGTGGGCAGTCTTTTGTTGTAGAGATTGTCCAGTGGGTTGCAGGATATTTAATAGCATCCCTGGCCTGTACATAATGGTTCCCACTAATCAGTCCCTATCCAAGTTGTACCAGTCAAAAATGCCCCAGGAAATTGCAAGAGTCCTCCAAGGGACAGCATCACTTATGGGTAAGAACTCTCCGGTTTGATGTCCTTCTGGGGTGGTGGAAAGAAGCCTAGGAATTTTGGCTGGGAAGCTTAAAACAGACTGAAGAACCTCTGGGTCACACGCCATGGTGGGGCTTTGGCTTTAAATTCCTGTGCGTTCTTTGATCTCGATGTGCTGAATTGGACACAGGCCGATAGAGAGATCTTGGTCTCTCCAGATGAAGCACTAAGCTGGGCTTTGGATGTCTGCTGGGTCCCCTCTGTCTCCTGTGCAGCTTCAACTCCTGCTCAACCTTGAAGGGCAGGAATGGGCTTGGACATCTCTTCCCATGAAGGAGGAGGGCGTGTCCTGTTCTGGGCACTGGATACTTCAGGTGAGCAGCCAGAGAGGAGCTGGAAGGGGGTGATCTGGAGAGGAGAGGACCTTCAGGATGGACGTTTTTTCTCACATCTGTATGTGCAGTGTGATGCTGCTTGTAACTCACTGAGAAGATGCCTGGCATATGGATAATCTTAATAAATGTTGGCTATTATTACCATTGTTATTAATACTATTTATAATTATGACTCTTTTTTGTAAAATAAATAAATAACTGGTTTTGGGAATACGCTCCCCCAGGCTTCTATCTCATTAATATTCAGCTGACTTATTTAAATTTAATTCTTTCAAGGTCCTGTGTTTAATTTTTAAAAAACCTAGTGAATTATTAGCATTTTAATGACTAATGACATTTAATAAATAATAACACTAGTGAGGGCTCAAAATGTATGCCATTTAATTTAATGCTGTACCTACATTTCTCTGAAAAAAGAAACCAAAATTGCCTACAGAGAAAGTTCCACACTATGACCAAATATTCCCTGTGATTTGAGCTTCTAGCTTTAAAAAAAATTGTTATTAGTGGGATAATGGCCTTATAGTGTCCCCAGCTGTATGTATCTTATAGGAGAAAGTGCTCAGCTGGTATTCATTTTACTTAGAAATTAGAGAGCATGTATTCTGTGCTGTGTTCTTCTGAGGGCTTTAGAGAGATGGTAATTCATTTAATCCTTGTTTTAATCCTGTGAGGTAGGTGCTATTACTGTTCTCATTTTTTAGTTGAGGAAACAGAAAGTTGACTTCCAAAAACACACAGTTAGTATGGAGGCAGGACTCAAACTCAGGTAGTTTGTCTTGTCTGTGATAGACTATTACACACATTGCTTCTTCATTGTCAAAGAGGAAGGGTGAGGGCTTGTCGAAGAAATGGCTTCCTGTTCCTGCTTAGATATTAGGAGAAAGCAGTGACATTAACTACAATGTAGGTTTATCTTACATTTGATCTTGTAGGAGGGGGGAGAGTGACACATTTACAATAATCGAATCCCTTACATTACATAAGGAAGAATAGAAATGCTTGTGCATACACATGTTTCATTTTCTGTAAAGTCTGTATATATATGTGTGTATTTGTTGAACCCACATTCTGAAACATACAGCTTTTGACATTAATATGTACATATAAACTTCTGTGTCTATAAAATGTATATCAGAAGCAGTGCATGTGAAATACGATGGGACCTTTTTAGGTCTTACTGTAGTGGTTGCAGTAACAGTTGCACACATAAATGAAATGTAATTTAATGCTGGTTGTTTTTCAAAAAAGAGTTTCAGAAATGCTTTTTGTTGTATCAGTTATGAAAAAGACACTACTACTGGTGTTGTAACAGGCTTCTTTTCTTGTCAGATCTAAATTCAGCTATAATTCCTGGCCTTTGATCATTCCACTAGAGCTTCAAGTCCACCCTTGGTTCATGCTTGGCTCTTACATGGTTTAGAAATGACGTCACAACAGGGTTCCTCCTCCTCCCATGCCTAAGCCTTTGCAGAGTCTTTCAAAGACCAAAGGATGCACTCCTGGTCACATAGCTGACTCAGGATCTTATTTTGGGGTTTCCAGTGATTAAAGTTCTAAACCTTGTCATCCAGAGATGGTAGATGAGCAGCTTATCTTATAAAAATATTATCAAATTAAAAACCAAGCAGGATCCAATGTGATCACTTCTATAAATAACTTATGAAAAGTGAAAAGATGTTTCTGTTAGCAAATTTAAAATAATCGTTAGAATCCTTCAACAGATTGCTGCTAATTAGATTGAGAATTAAACAGCTTTGTGTGAGTGTAGAGTTAATTAATAGCTCATTACTTTTTTAATAAGCCAAATTCATTTGGAAACAAGAGAGACAGCAAAGTTCATCATGGGTAAGATGTTAGATTGGGATTATTTCTCCTTCTTGTGATGAGGAAAGGAGTTTAATTAAAGCAGGAGACACATTTGTATCACGAGTGAGTTGCTTGAGTCTTGCATCGTCTAGGGCTGGAGAAAGCAGCAACTCTCCTTACTTTAAATTCCTCTGGGACATGGAGTTAACAACAGTCTACTTACATTTTTCTGTCCAGCTTTTGAGTTTTAGTTCACTGAAAAAGTAAACTTTCTGAAGCTGGACAGATTCACTCCAAGAAGTGGCACTTCTTTGTAATCCATATTGACTTCATTTTCATTCCTTTGCTTTCCAAATTTCCATGGATCTTCCTTTAAAGGCAACCCTCCATTTTCTGGATTTCTTTCCTTTCTTTTCACCTCTATTCTTTCCATGTGAGTTCAAATTTAAATTTTTTCTTCACCTCCAGTGTTTTTTTCTCACATAGTCTGAAATTTCTTTACTTTTTTATCGAATCTCCTGACCTTTACATGACCTTTGTGTTACATAAAAAGCGGAAGGAAAAGAACAATAGGAATAACTTCGGGGTCTTGAAAGCCTGACTTCTACAGCACAATCTCCCATTAATAGTTCTCGGCATCTTTTGGAATTGGATAGATCCATGAATTTGTCTTTTCAGGTGAGTATGTGCTCATTAAAGTAGAGTTTGTATGTATTTCCATCATTTTGCCATTGGCCCAATCAAATAAAAATCATTCCTTGTTACATTTGAAGGAACTGTTAGATGTCATCCAATTATAAGCTATTAGGATGCATTGTTCTGCTAATAACATCTCTTCAAACAATGACTTTAGTTTCTGCTAAATCTATGAGTATAACTTGTATGTGTTTGTCACATCTTTGTACACATAGGTGACATGTTCTGTTCAAGTAGACTGGGGACTTCTCACCCGGAGTGGGAGAGAGATTGGAAGACAGTGTCTTTTCCCAGGGACATGTTAAATGTCCTTCCTAGTGAGGAGATGGTGTCCCCTTGGCACTGACCCATGACATGCAAATTAACTTTTGTTTTAAAAACAGAATCTGTGGTGGATTCTTCCAGGAATGAAAGTCTGATAGAACTAGTAGTTCCTTACAGGAGTGATTTTGACCATTCTAGGAAAAATTAGCATGACCTATTTCTCACAAGTTGATTAATTCTCAAGGAAATCCATTACACAAATTTCTTTTGAGATCCATTATTTTCCTCCCTTTTCAAATAAGGACTTGGGCTTCCCAACTCTTTGCTTTTTTAAGGCTTCACTGCTCACCAGGTTATTATTTTTCTTCTTTAACCCGTTCTATTCTTTAAAAAAGAAACCCAGAACCCCACTCTTTAAAAAGAACAGAAGGAGGTGGACTGCCAAGTTTCATGTGGAGCAGATCAGAAGGAGTAGTATGCACGGAGACTCTTGTCCCTTATGGCTGTGTTGGGTCACTGCGCTCAGTCAGTATGGAGGTTCTTGGTTACCTGCTGCTGCCTGGTGGCGACCTGCTTCTTTGAGCTGCTTGTCTGTTCCTTACTCTGAAGTGCTCACACCATCTGTTCTGTGGGGGCATCTTGAACACTGAGGCATAATAGGGACTTGATAAAGAGGTCAGTGGGTGCATCTTTGTTGACTATGTGCCCCAATGTTTTCTCAGTTCCTTGCTTGCCCCACTAAGAGTAGTGTTGCCTGGGGGTAAGGTGGAATTTTAGGGTGCAGTGCTTTGTGCAAATGCACCGGCTCCTGGCCCCCTCGACTCCTTTCCTTCTCACTGCTCCGGCCCCACCCTAACCACCCTCTCTTGTCATCTCTGAATGTTTTCACTGGTCACCTAACTAACCTCTGTTTCTTGGGAGAAGCTGGTATGATTTTTAATAAAAGTTTTCTTGAAACGTATCAAATATTCAGAAGAGGACATACATTTAAAATGTGTAGCTTGTGTTTTCATAAACTGAAGTCAGCTCAGAGAAAAGATAACTGAGTGATTTTTAAAATCATCAACCAGATCTCATCACTTTCCTATTTTTCCCTCTCATTTTATCCATATCCCTGGATAAAAGCCAAAGTTTTTACTCTTCTAAGTTGAATCCTGAGCTCATTGTTGACTCGCCCCATACTTCTTTTCTTCCCCCTTCAGTATTTTCCAACTCCATTGATCCCCTGTGAAATTCCTCGAACATGCCGTTTCTTTTAGGCCTCAGGACCTTTGCAAATTCTTTTCTTTTTTGTGTTTCCCTTTGCATATTTTGAGTCCCCTCTCTTGGATTCTGTTTCTCCATACATCTTCCTCATTTTACTTTAAATGTCATCACTAGTGTGGGATTTGCCCAGCCCATGTGACCTAATCCTGGCATTTCTTACCTGGTTGATCTCTGTCACATCCAGGTTTTTTCCTTCTCATGGTCAACAATGGTTTTGGTTTCTTTTTCCCCTTGTTGCTCATCATTCATACTTGCCTATCCTTACATGGGAGGCAGGAACCACATATGATCTGCAGTAGGAGCAAAATAAATATGGGACAGAAAAAGGAGCATGAAGTATACAGACTGTGACTATCATACCTTGACAGACAAAAGGTAGGGAAGGAGCCTAGCTAAGAGATCGGAGTAGAGATGAGGCTTGGGTGGCCTGGTCCTGGTGCTGTGGTTCTTGAGCCTCAGGTATGGTCAAGACCCTTCTGTCTGATGAGTTTTAAGGAGCATTGGATTCTGCTCCCTGTCTGAGGCACTAGCCAGTGGACTTGGCCCCAAATCCATTTTGATGTGTGGGAGGTACATCCAGCTACTATCTTTCCTTTGTGGTTAACTATGATCTTTTCCCCGTTGGTGACCATAGTCCTTGTGTAATGCAACTTGCTTCCTATCCATGGTTCTGTTGTGCATGAGAAAACAGGGGAGAGAGAAGAACAGAGGAAAGTTCAGTGAAGTGTGGGCCTCTCAGGTAACTTCTCAGGTATGGCCATGCAAAGATTCAGGCAGTGAGCTCCGATCTTGGAGTTTAAATGAGTTTATTCTAGACTAGTGCCAGAGATGATGCATTTGGCTAATGCATTTCTTATTATTTTAAAACAGGAACTTGGAGACAATAAAGTTATTTGCATCTTTTAAAAGGGTTTTTAGGTTTCAGACCTTAAAAATTCTGTTTTGACTGTATCATCACATGGCTGAGAGCAGTGATTTTTAGCAGCCTCAAAATGGTGTGTCTGGTAAGATGTTCTCTTTGTTTTTTGTGCTGTTGGTTTTAGGCATGTCATTTGCCTCTCTCTCTGAAATTCTGAGGAATTTGAACGCTTTGTTTTAGAAGATGCAAGGGCGGCTCAGATTTAGAAGTCCCTCAGAGTACAAGTTTCTTATCCATCTTCAATTCTCCACCTCAAGTGCCATGTTTCCATTACCTGACTCAACAGCAACAGATCACCATTGTGTCAGTACTGGGGTTAGCAGTTCCTTGAGTTCTGTTCATGTCCTGTGGATGGGGTGTGTTGAGACTATGGTGATCCAAAGGCTTTGGGGGCAGAAGGTCAAGGTGGTTCCTCTTGGTTGGTGGTATCCAGCGTGATACCTAGCTGGAACAGCCCACTAGATCGGCCTCAAGTAGCGTCTCTCTGGGTTTGGCACCTCACAGTATGGCAGGTGGGTTCTGAGGGAAAACATTTGCAATGTCAGGTTTCAAGAAGATGCCAGACTAGTTAAGAGCTCTACCTGAAGATAGCACAGCCTTCCTTCTGCTGTGTCCTACTGGTCACTGTGGTCAGAGGACCATCTACATTCCAGCAGATGGAGAAAGGGATTAGCTTCTTCATGGTGAATCGTCAAAATGACACAGAAGAACGTGGTAAGGGTGACTGCGACTATAACATATCACATGTTCTCCCCCATGTCTTCGTTTTTCTTTCCCTGCAATTATTCCTAAAATTTCCCTGTACAGAGGAATTATCCAGCATGAATTCAGTTATGATCTGTGCAGAAATACATTAAATATCAGATTGAGGTACCATTTCTTTTCAGACTCTACACGCACACCAATACATAACCCAACCTCACATGCACATATGTTCACATGCATGCATATGCACACACTCATGCACAACTATGTTAGGTATTTTGGATTGACTTTTGGGATTGTTTTTCATGTCTTATGTTTAGATAACTCTCATGTGACATGCTTTGATTTCTGCTGGCCTGATGTAATTGTGACATTGATTCTTTAGGCTGAGAGTGAAGTGCCTGTTAATGTGACCGACTCTACCTGCCTGTTGAGACATGAACCTGGAAGAAGAACTTGATGCTAAATGGCTGCTATTTTCTATTTCTCTGTTACATCATTTATTTCTAGTTTTCTTCCACCCATTGGAGGATGGTGTCTTGTATTTCATTTTATTCTTTTAACCAGAGGATGTGAGATTCTTCTAGTGGTGCTGCCATTTTAGTTTTCAGGGGAGATTAGTCAAGTGAGTTGGTAAATGCCTGTTTTTCTTCCCTTCCTTGCTGTCTTTTTCTTTCAGCAAACTTTTCTAAAGGTGATGAATAGCTGGGAGGATTAAATGTCCACCCTCCGCAGACTCACTGTCTCCTATGCACCCCAGCTGCATATCAATCTGAGACTATTTTTCCTCTTTATTCCACTCTGCTTGGAAGCATTGAGTCCTTTGCTGACATGTTCATTTTTCTTGAAAATTCTTTAAAGTAGTTGTCACCCCTCTACCTTTGAGTAGAAGCAGAAAGAGAAAACTTAAATTTTAAATATATTTATTACTTGATTTTTAAAAAAAATCTTTATTGGTACATTACATATATGCATCATGATTGCACTCCATAATGGGGATTTGTACCAGTATAAGACACAACTTAATTCTCATTTTTTTCCATAGCCCTACCCACCCTACTACCCCCCTATATACATAAAATTTGTTTCCTTTCTTTTTTATTATAATATCATTATTTTTCCCCCTTCACCCTATTGATTTGTTTTTTTTAAAGACAGGGTCTCACTTTGTAGCTCAGGCTAGCCCTGAGCTCAGCCTCAGCCTCACATCACAGCAATCCTCCTGCCTCTGCCTCCCGAGTGCTGGGATTACAGGTGTGAGCCACCATGCCTGGCCATGTGGTACTGATTGCTGCTGGGCGTGAGTCTCCACACCCGGTAATGTATGTGGTTAGTGGGGATCGAACCTGGTCCTTGCACTTGTAAGACAGGCACTGGAACCACTGAGCTAAATCCCTGGCCCCTATTACTTGATTTTTTAATTAAATGTTCACTTTCCCTGCACATATGCCACTTTCTAGATTGGGAGAAATCTGAGTGGAGAAGCATTAACCCTTTACTTTTGGTTTGAGACTATACTGAACATTTGGACTCAGAAGCATGAGCAAGAAGGGTTTTTGGGAGGTGCAGTGTAAAGTTGGATTTTATTGAATAGGACCAAGGAAGTCAAGTGACTTGCTCAGTTTAGTATCTGTTTAGTGACAGTCTTCTTTTTTGAGGGGGCAGCACTGGCTTGTCTAGGTCTGTCTTGTCTAGGGACTCCCTCCCTCCTCCCTGAACCCAGTACATCCTCCATGTAAATGAAGAGCCTTAGTGCCTCCCATCCACCACTCCTCTACCTGCTGTGCCAAAGAGTAAAGGAGTTTGAGGCTATGCTTCCTCAAATGCCTGAGAATGAAGCACTTTCCAGCAAATCTAAAGAGAAGGGAACCAGCTCTAATGTGAATCCTGCTATGAGCCATGTTCCGATGTTATTTTACTTGATATTTATTTTCACTGTGCCCCTTTGCATTCTTTCATGACTGCAAACATTAGGGATTTGTTGTGATAAGATCTCTAAGGAAGGGAGAATAGAGAATGAATTATTGATTTACCTGGAGTCAGTTGAGCTAAGGATCCTCTGCAGAGGACCTGGGGGAATGGGCATAGCAGAAGGTGGGAACATCAGGTCCCATCTGTATAGACCAGTGGAGCCAATCTAATGTGCTTCAGGTCCATCTGGAGAGTTTGTGAGGGTACAGGCTGGTGCCCCCCTCTCAGGTAATTGAGCAGGAGGTTTGAGCTGGGGCCTGAGGATTTGCTTTTCAACATATTTTGGCTGCAGCCCTGGTCTGGAGCCTTTTCCTCATGGCCTTGTGTACACCTGCTTTCTTCTTCTCATCTGGAAAATCTCTCAGACCTCTGAGTGCTGGGTGACAGCTACGTTTCTTTCTCAGAACTTCATTTTCTTCTCAGTAAGAGACCTTTAGAATCTAGGGGGCCCGTTGGTATTTTGTACCCCGAATGGCCGGGTACTTCCAGACAGTATTCCATGAGAGAAGAGATGGAGGATGATTTGAAACAGGATATAATTAAGTCCACAGTGGCCACCGCACTCTTTATTAGGCATCTGCTGTGTGTGTTATCTGTTTAACACTTATACAATCCTTGTGGTATAGATGTTGTTCTGTCACCCACTTTACCCAGAGGAAGGAAGTGAGTTCTGCAGAGTCTGCCTTGCTGAGTTATGGAGGTGGGATTAGACATCATCAGTCTGTCTGCTACATTATGCTTTTCAGTGACACTGTACAACCATTTTAGAAGTCCGGGGAGAAAACATTCCCAGTGTCAGTGACATACACAATAAAAGCAAGTCTCGTCCACTGAGCACTTACTTTCTCCTGACTCTGTGCTCAGCGTTTTATTTTTCACCACATTGAAGCCATATCAGTGCCCTGCAAGGAAGGTAGGAGCTACCTTAATACTGCAGGGCCTATGGGAAGTCAGGGAGGTTAAGTAGATGCCCAGTGTTGCAGCTGGTAAGTGCCAGGGCCGGGCTTTGAAATTGAATGAAGCAGGTTTCACCACCGAGGCCCCTCGCTGCTATGTTACACAGACTGGCTGGAGTGCGTCTGCCAGGACTGTGGCTGGGGACCCCAGCAAAGGTCACGTGACTGGTGGTACTTCCCTGGGACTTTGGGAAACAAGGTGATTTTTCCATTTTGAACATGCTGCATTAAAGCCAGTCTTGTTCAAGGGAGTGCCGGGAGCAGCATTTGAAGTGATGGAGACAAAGAGTGAGAGTCACCATGTTGACAGTTTTAGAGCTGTGTTCTGTGGCCCAAGATAAGCCTTCTACTCGGTAGGTCTTAGAACTGACTTGCGCATCTTCCGTGATGATCTTTATTCCTGTGTCTTTGCTGCAGAGAAGCAGATTAAGAAAACCTCTGGAACTTGTAGAAGAGTTGGAAAAGTTACAAAGTGTGGTTGCATGTGAATAATACCTGTCCTGTTTGAAGCATCAACTCTTTCTCTCTGCACTATCTTGTGATGTTTGTTTTTCATGGGATCTTAGATGAGCAGTGAAAGTTAACTTCCTAACTGCATTGGCTATTTTTCCTAAGAATAATTCATAATTAATCCACAGTGGGCTTTTTACCATCATATCAGCACTTTTCAAGATTTTTCTACATTAACACACCCTTAAGGAGAATTTTGAGTTATTTATTTATTTTATCAATCCCTTCTCTCCATGAAATTAACTGGAATAAGATTTTGCTGGGTAAGGTTGAGATTCAGAGGCTCACAAACCATTATAATATATAAGATTACCTTGCCCTTGTGGAGAATGCAGGATTTAGAGGAAGCTTTGTGAATTTAAGAATGGAATGGAAGGTTGGGCTTTTAGGGCACTTGTGGGAATCCTTTCCCATGGCTGGATGTAGCCTTTGGAGGCTCTCAGCAAGTTTTCTCAAATTTGTCCTTCCATATAGTAAGGCATTAACACATGCTTTTGAGAACAACTCTGTTGAATGTAGTTGCCTGTTGTTCTTCCAGTCCTGGGATTTCTAACCTTGTAGAATCAGTTTTCTAACCCAAAGGGAGATTTTCTCCACTGGAGATTGTTTGGGGAGAGGTGAGGCTGCTGGTGGTGAGTGCGGAGGTCGAGGACTCTCAGACCAGACAGGCTGTGTGCTCTGCACTGGCTTAGGGACTGTGTAATGAGAGCTGAGTCTGGAACATTGTCCATGGAGATGCTGGATGTAGGAGAACTTGGGGGTGGCAGTGCATGGATTTGTGGGTCGGTGGCCGGCTAGATGAGCCTGGGTGGAATAAACAGGCTGCCTCTTCAAGGAAGTCGACATTTGTGTCCAGGCCTCTTCATTTCCCACTCTGTCCAGATCTCTCCTTCCAAGTTTATCTTTTCAGGGCCTATATTATTTCCTTCTTTTCATTTTCTCTTTCTATATTATTTTCCTACTTTTCTCACTGATAGTTCTGGCTGGTACACAACAAAGCCAATATAGAATTCCTGCCAAAGATTGTCCTTCTTTTCATGATGCCCCATGTCTTGCCACAGCCCCTTTAAGTCACCATTGTGTCATACATGAACCCACCAGTTAGAAAATTACCTGGCTCTCTCCTGCCCCCGACCACTAGTCCCCATCCTAAGACTGTATGTAACCACCTGAATTCTTTGTCTCCTCACTACTCACTTTTAGAGCAACCCAGCTGGTGCCTCTCCCCCCCAAAAACCCTGCTACCAAACACCGGAGTCTCATTCCATTTTATTTTCTATCACTCACTCTATCTGAGTTCAAAATATGTCAACACAAGGATTTAGGTGGACAATGGCTTATTTTAGAGTTGATTTCACATGAGGGCAAGGCTGTAGAGAGTCTGATTATGAGTAGGCTCCAGCCACTAGTTCTGGGAACGCAGGCCTACTGGGGATCTCCTGAGAGACTTTTCAAACATATCTCATAACAGTCTGCTGAGGGAGAAGAAAGCTAGAATGCTTCGCCACCGAGTGTCACTTTGATCTTGCCCTTATGTCACACCACTTGCCCTCCAAATGCCCTTGTGCTGAGAAATGCAAGTCACCCTCGGTGCTGACAGGAGCGTCCTGCAGATGCTGGCCTTTGAGAGGAACCCGGGGAGGAGGGAGGTTTGCTGCCGCTGGCTGCCACACTCTGTTCCTCTCTTTTTTTGACTCTTACATCTTAATGTTGACAAGAGTAAACATTTTGTTAGATTTATTGAAAACACACTGTCTAGTATTCCCAGTGTAAAAATTAGGTTGGTTGAATACGTTATTTCCAGAATTTAATTACGCATATCTTAAAAATTGTCTGGAGTCTCAGAGGATATCTGTGTGTGTGTGTGTGTGTGTGTGTCCATGTCCATGTGGTGTGCATATGTGTCTATTCTCCCATGCAAAGCTGGTCTTTTATATACATACATATATAAATGTGTTGAATATTTTCTTTTCTAGAGAGTTGTACCAACTTGCATCACAGTGCCAGACTGTCAGGGGTACTTGTCACGGGCGTTGGCCCCATATGGGCAGGATTCTTAAGACTTTGCCTTGTTACACTCCTCCCCTTTTTCCTAACACTGGCATTTGAGTGGAGTGTGTAATGAGCTCCATTTCTAACCTACCTTTGAAACATTAAACAGTATTTGACCCAAGTCATGTAATATCCCCTATGCTTTGTTGAGATTTGTGACCTATACTGTGGTAAATATTTCACCATGTTCCCCATTTGGTCACTGTGTCTCTGAGGCAGGATTTAGCAACCCTGTTTTTACAGTTTAGGAAACTGAGACTTAGCAAGCTCCATAGCTCTGTCTCATGTCATTGGCTGTCACAGGTGGAGCTGGGTTTGAGCCCATCATGAAGTCTCTACTCTGTGTTCCTATCCTTAATGCTTGTGAAGTCCCAACAGTTGAACCAAGTGTCAACAGAATCCAGCTTTGTTATGGTCCTTGCAGAGTACACTCTGTACATTATCCCCTGACATTGTCTTCCCACAGATCTGGTGAGCTCTGTACTGTACCTGGTTGGCTGAGGAGAAACTAAGGCTCAGAGAACTTGAATTTTCTTATCTTTGTGTCCTGTGGAGGTGATGCTATGTAAATAAGCTTGAAACTTGATATTGAGCATGAATCTGTAGCATCAAAATATTTTAATAATAAGGAAAATTAGCTACATGTTTTGTCTTCCTAACACTGCAAATTCCTTATAGTGAAAATTACTTAAACTTCAGTAAATGTGGTTGGGTAGTTGTAGTTGTTTGAATAATATGCTTTGCCTGGGGATTTCCTCTTATATACCTTAGCTGCTACTAATGCTATTCCAGCACACGTGCACACAAACACACACACACACACACACACACACAAACACACACACACACACACATCACTGTCACATTTATGTGGCATGATAAAGGTTGTCTTCGCATGGAGCCTGGCTTTCCTGCCTGGACACAATACCACCTTGTGCTTCTGTGTCTGTCTGGATATCCCTTGTTAGAGTGTTTATATATTGTTTTGTCACTGTCTGATTGTGTATCTCTTTCCCCAGTAGGGTATGAGCTCCACTGTGGCAGAGCCTGGGGTTAAGAGTCCTTCTGTCCCTGACCTCTAATGCGGAGCCTGGAATGAAGGAGACATTTTGTGGTGGCAGTGACAGAATGAAAGCTGCATGTTGCTGCAGCCCTGAGGCTTGGGGTGGGGGGAACTTGAGATTCTGTATCAAGGCCTGAGATTTTTATAATAGCTTCACTTACCTCCTTAGCAGCTATGCTCTTTTAATTCACAGACAGTTTTGGTGCTTGCTTCAGTTTAAGGCAATTCCTACCCTAACACATGGCAGCAATTTTATATTCCATCCATAGTCTTGAGTTTCTGAGGTCTGTCCTTGCACAGGTGAACCTTTCTCTGTGTGATGCACATAGCTGCTCTTTCCAAGGTCATTTCCAATGCAACTAAGACATAGGGAGTAAAGACTGTGGGAGGAAGTGTGAGTGCAGAGGGGTAGAGAGGGTACTGTGGCAGTGACAGGGCCATCAGACAGGTGAAGTGCAGTTCGGGATGAGCCTGAGACTTGTGACATTGGGTGCAAAGAACTGGGGAAACTTTTAGAAAGAGAAACCGAGGGGTGCTGGGTGAAGTTAGAGACTTGCGACGTGTTTCCCTGGAAACTGGGAGGCGGGGATAGGCAGGGCATAGGTAGGTGAGGAGACGCAGACCATGAAACCACTTTAAATGTCTCAGAGCTGGGGTGAAATTCCTGTCACCGGGGGTCCTAGGGAGTGAGCGCTTAGCACATGGCCTGGTGGATAGTTCCTTTCTAGAACGATTTCTGTTTTTTGCTTAAAAGTATAATATAATTTGCCTCAAGCTGTGGAGTCAAGGGGCACAAGTATTGAATCACTTCTTTTGAGGGCTAAATTTGTGCCTTCTGTAAACTCTCCAAAGTCTTGTACTATCAGGGTAAGGAAGCCCTAAAATACAACTGATACCTTTTGAAGAGTGGCTGATAATGATAAATACTTTCTGCATAACAAGTTTTTATCGCTTAGCATGTTGGAGGGCTGGGAAATATTCCACGTACTTGGCTGATAGGAATACTTTTTATCTTTAAAGTGACTTATGCATGTAAATGATCTATATTTTACACTTGAGGAAACCGAGGCAGAGAGGTGGAGTAACACGGGCAAGGCCTTTCAGCCAAGCCTGGAGTCTGAGTTTCAAAGCCCAGATGCTGTGCTTCTGGCAAACATACTGTGCCACCTGTGCCATACAGTGAGTTTGTGCCAAGGGAGTCCTAGGTGCAAAGTATGCATTTGGTTTGGGTACCGTGAGTCTGTGATGTTGTCTCATGCTTTTATGCCATCATGCTCCTGGAGGTCTGCTCTTTGTCACAGGTGGGTGGCTGAATTGGAGTCCTTGAGGGGCCCTTCTGCCTCAGCTGTCCAAGGGCAGCTTCATGGGGGCACGTGGCTGGGTACTGGGCATCTTTTGAAGCCACTGGCCTGCTGGTCACAGTCTGGTTCCACACTGCATTGAGAAATTTACCTCGGGCCTTCATTCAGTCAGGCTTGTTGGTGGGACTGATTTTTGTATCAGAAGAGAAACTTAGGGGCTGTCAGAGCCACACAAAACATACTCGGTGTGACAAAGCCCCAGGCCACCAGTCCTAAGGACCTCGGTCTTGTCATTCTGTAGCAGTGTTCCTTCCCTGCTGGGTTTACGTTTCTCTCTCTTCAAAGTGAATGTGGAGGAAAAAATGATTCCTGTGTTCCTTCAGGCTCTCACATTCAGGAGAGTGCCAAACAGAAGTACCTGGTTGCCAAGGTCGGACTCCCAGGACTGTCCATGCCTGGCCGTGCATCACTAGACAAGTTTTCAGCCTCTCTGGGCCTCCTCTTCTGCTATATACCAGGGACTGTAATGGCTTCTTATCATAGAATCGGCATGTGTTTAACTACAGTGAACATTGTGTGGTACTAAACAAGTACTTTGTACTAAGTCTTGTTCAGGTTATGTCCCTTAGTTTTACTTTCCACCATGATCACCATCAACTGTATTGTTGTCACGACTACCATTTTGGTGGTGTTTGTGGGCAGTTGCTCATAGGACATGTAATGACCATTTGATTTCACCTATTTGGTGAATGAGGAAAGAGAAAAGGAAGTTAGGGGACCTGCTTGAGATTGCACAGTCCTAACGTGACAGACATGGGACGGAGCTTCCTTTTTGCTGACCCCATAGTCTGAGTCCTTGTCACTGTCCAAGGTACCATGGCCTGGCTCCTGTCCAGGCCTTGTTGGGACTCAGGTCCTGCCCAGGCCTACGTGCTGTGAAATTTTGCCTCTGTAGAGGCCAGCTTTCATCAGCAACCTAAATCAAACCGTTTTTGGCTGGTGTTTTGTGTACTCCTCGCTAGCAGATTTATGGTTACTGAGGTCTCCTGGTGCTCAGAGGCTTTGGCTTTTTAATTTAATCTCCTCCAAATTTACCTCGGGCCTTCATTCCAGCAGTGGCCTGCCTGTGTGTGGCCTGCAGGGAGTGGAAGCCATGCCAGTGGATTTATGCTGTCTGGAAGGTGAGCCTGGGGCCTCCAGCCTCCTGCCTGTGTTTTTTTGAGGGTCCTCCCCTGGTCCCTACATTACAGCTATGAGCACGCCTGCTCCCACCAGGCACTGGATTCCAGCCTTCTAATTCGGGTCCTTGGAGGTTAGGGATTGTCTGTCTTTCCCAGCGCATCTGTACGGCCCTGTTAGTATTCCAAGCAGGCAGCTGGGCTTCTGGCTTTACACAGGCAGAGTTGTAGATGAGGGAGGAGCTGGCTTGGGCAGGAGGAGTGAGTGGCTCAGCTGCTGAAAGAAGAGCAGGGCTCCCATGTGAGCATTAGGTTTCAGCCACTCGAAGCCAAGTCCTTGGGGACTTTGCTGTGCTGTCACTCTGGATGTGATTGGGCCCTTCCTCAGACACTGTCTGTTGGCCTGGATCTCCTAAGGAAGTTTACAGTCTTGGGGTCTGATGGTGTTAGGAAGAGAAAGCAGATGTTCTCACCCTTATCTGAGTCAGGTGGTACCATGTGGCCCACCTCAAGAGGCAAGTGTTTGGAGAGAGGGAGGGAGAAAAGGAAGATGAGAAGAATGAGGGAGAGGGGAGGAAGACAGAGACATAAACAGACTCAAAGTAGGGGTGGGGAGTCATGCAGATATACTTGTGTGAGTGCTGTTATGAATTGTATCTTAGATGTCCCCACAACACTTTATTTGGTCATAGGTGGGGATTTTTGGAGGTGGCTGGATTTAGAGTATGTGATGCTGGGATTTATTTGTGGTGCGAAGCTGGGATTAAGGGTGCTCCACGCTGTGTGTGAGTGCAACCTGCTCAAGCATGGGTAGCTTGGATAGAATATGAGGGAGGGTTATTGTTGCTACTGCTTGTTGCTTGCTGCTTGCTTTTTCACTGTTCTGGTGCCTTCTGCTTGCCATGAAGGATTTCTTTGTGACGCCCCTCTGCCATGCCATCCTGCCTGGGAACCAGCCAACTATGGACTGAAACCTCTATGAATTGTGAGCTAAATACATTTTTAACTTTGGATTTTGAGTATTTTGTCTCAACCATGAGAAGAGTAACTTAGACATGTGCCCAGCCCTAGCCCAGCAACAGGCTAGCTGTGGATCTTGGCCTTGCTCCTTCTTGGCACAAGTGATGCCAAGTTCTGATCCATGTCCACCCACTAACTTTGATGAGTCACTTAAGCTCCAGGCTCTTCAGTTCTCAGCTGTGAGACTGAAAAATAATAACAGTGATTTACCTCTCAGAGCTGGTGGGAGAAATTACTAATGGCAGGTGACAGGGTAAAAGTATAAGGTATCACTGGGTGGGAAACTACTTGATAACAGGCCAACCCTCAAGTGGGACTCCAGGACTGGAGCCTGCCAGGCTCTGCTCAGCCCCCAATGTGAGGTGGGCCTCAGCGCTCCCAGAGCAGAGGCACTGGCCTGAACGCTCTCCCTAGGACTGCCTGGTGGGCATAGGTCTCCACCTCCAAACTGTAGAGCAGTGGCTCTGGACTTGGTAACATGTAGAGCTGCTCTGCTTTTGAATTCAGGCAGCTGGGGCTTTGCACAGCCATCTTGTTTCTCTTGTTTGTCACATGCCCTGTCAAACTCCTGATCGTCCTCCAACACTGGGCTCACATACCTCCTCCTAGACATCTCCTCTGATGCCATGCTCTCATCTCCATGCTCAGTGTGTACACACATCTGTTACTCACAGAGGCAGATTTGGTCTGTAACTGTTGGAGAACCATGAATGAACCACTATGTGCTTGGATGGTTCTAGATGCTGGAGATGCAGCCATGATGTAGCCTCATGGAGCTCCCTCCCTAATCAGCAAACCAGGTAGCACATACCTGAGGAGATGCATACACAAAAAATGAGCTTGTTGTGAGAATGATGGAGAAGGGGCACAGTTCGGATGGCAATGAATACAGAGGACTTCCTGAAGGAAGAGTTCTTTAGGCTGCATCTTTTTTTTTTTTTTTTTCTTGTTTGGCACTGAGGATTGAACTTGGGACCTTGCATTTGTGAGGCAGGTATCAGTCACTGGGCTAAATACCCAGCCCCTAGGCTGCATCTTGAAGGATAAAGGGGGAAATCATATAGAACATCCTAAAAACAGCATTCTAAGAAATGTCATAGCAAGTATTAGGGACAAAAGGAAGGGGAAATCTTGGTGTAAGGTCTTCAGAGGAAGTTTGTCTGGTTGGTGTATTCTAGTTTGAGGGAGAGATGGGCAGGGACCAGATCTCCGAGACTTCACAGGTCTTGGCTAGGAATTTTGTTTTCATTGCATATGTACAGTAGGAAACTGTTGCAGAAGTGAAGCAGATAAGTGCTGTGAACTGAAGCAACTTCCTGGGGATCATGCAGACTCTATTTGGAACAGAGAGATGTGAAAGAAATTGGCAGAAAGGTTCCAGAATTAAGGTAATATACACATCACATCTGTGTGCATGTATTGACAGGTGTGAGCATGCACCCATGTATGTACAAAGTTTCATGTTATTAGGTTCTAGAATACCAGTTTTCTAAAATTTTTTTTGTCTTCTGGGTAAAAGAATCTTTTTCAGAGTTATTGAGAGACTATGAAAATAGAAAGTAGATACTGCATAATGTACCTGAAAACTATATTGAATGTTTAGAAGACTTTCAAAATGTGTTAATTGTAAAGCTAAAGTAAATGTTCAGGTATTTAGGGCTACCTGTCTCTATCAGTGTTTATCAGAGAAACATATATAATACAAGATATCCAATATAGAAGACTTTAGAAGATTGTCTTACAGTGGCTGCCCACAGAGTCAGGTGTAGGAGAGCTCAAAGGGTCCGTCCATATACATTCTGGAGATCCTAAGGACCGGTCGGAGATCTCAGCTCATTGCAGTGCTCTGAGGAGTCCACACCAGGAGGCTGATGGCTTTACAATGGAAGGTGGAAGAGTCTGTGGTGGAAGGCAGGACATGACGTCCAAGGTCAGGGTGAAGACTAGAGCTCCTTGGAAGAAACAGAAGCAAATCTGTCCTTCTTCATTTCCCTTTTATACCGTCCAGCCGACAAGCCACCCTAGGGTGAGTCTTCACACCCAGGATGTGGAACTACTGAGGCAGTTTAGTTGACACAATCAATCAGCCATCATACTGCCCTCAAGGTCCAGGCGTTTAGATTCATAAATTCAGAGAAAAAAGGTGACATCCACTCAGTGCGCCTTCTTACGACAACCAAATTTACTTGAGATTTTAAATGTTTATTTTAAAATAAATAATACGTACTCATTACATAAAGTTTGGAAAGAGAAAAATGTAAGAATAGACTTAGAATTCCTTCAACCAAGTGCAAACAGTATTAGTACTTAGTATTTGGAACTCCTTTGTTTGCATGTACAGTGTAATCACTCTCTGTGTGTGTATGTGTGTGAGAAATTTTGTAAACTGGTTTCTTCCCACTTTATAAAGCATTTACTCACAGGGTCTGCTACGTTAGGCATCAGTAACAAATAATCCCCAGGTCTTTCGGCTTTACACAACAAAAGTTACTTCTTGTCTCTCTCATGCTAGATGAGGCAGGCTGGTAGCTCTGTGTGGCACCTGTTCTCTGTGTGGCAACCCAAGGAAATGGAGTGAATATTATTTGGTGAGAATGATTCTGTCTTAAAGCAGAAGGAAAGAAAACTCTAGAGTGTCTTATACTCGCATTTATACATGTGAATATGGAAGTGAGATCACTTTCACTTTGATTCATTGGCCAGAAAATATCACATGGTGCCATTTAACCACAGTGGGGCCAAAGAGGAAGATTTCATCATCAAATTGAAAAGCTGAGAGCCAAAAATATTTGATGATCAGTGCTGATGTCTACATACTATTTCTGTCTCTCCTCTATGCAGTTACTATTACATAATATTACATGCACATGGAAAATACACTTCTGAGTTGCACACTATGTATTTTTCATTTTCTTTTCTGTGAGTTTGCTACTGCTGGTCTATGGGAATATTTCTGCTCAGCTAGTCAGACTGGATATTTATATCTGAAAATGCCAGGTCTGTGAGGAAGCCCCAGATTGGTGGGGGATAGAGATCAGTGGGTATATGTGTCCATCTTACTTCCCTCTGGCAGATGATTCTTGGAGTGGGAGGGAGTCTTGGTTGTCCTCAGTGGGGGGACCTGGTGAACAATATGCTTCAAATTGATTTTTGCTCCTTTGCCACCCTTGTTTCACTGTTCCTGGTCCTCCCTATCACAACTTCCATTTCCCCCCAAAACCTCCCTTCTTCATTTGTTCTTGTCTTACGCTTTGCTTTTGGGGAAAATCAAGGCAAGATCAAGGCAGATGAATACTTCTGCAGTTAGAATTGTGCCTGTCAAATTACCGCTCCAAGGTCAGCTGTGCTTGTCTTTACTGCTCTGCTCATTGCTAGGACCAGAGCAGGAGATTTTAATTATACTGGAGTCTGACTTGATGTCAAGTTTGTTGTTTTCTTTGTTGTCTTTTGTTGTCTTTGTCGGCAGAGGAAGCAGATGCCTTCCTCTCCGCATCTGTGGTATCTCGGAGACATTCACTCTTCGTGACGTGTTCCGTGCATGTTCTTTCTTCCTCCTGTGCCTGCTGTTCTGCCATCTTCTTGGGGTTTCTCTTCTAGATTTCCTGGAGTTCTTCTTTTTATAGGACCCTCTATCTTCTTTCTTCTTGTATCCCTTTGTTTGGTTATATTTCTAACTAACTTTCTCTTGTAAAAATAAGTTTGTGCAGACCTTTTTGTTTTGAAGGTTGAAAATTCATGTGTGCATGTGTGCACATGTGTGTAAAACTCTGAGTCTACAATCTTTGACCTTTCAAAATATGTTTGGTGTTGTCAATATTCAGTGTTGCTAATTAGTTGACCACTTACATCTCTCATTCTTTTGTGGGTTTCTATATTATTTTGTTCACTCACTTCCACTCAACGCACAAAATCTGGAAAAAGTTTAAGATGTTTTCTTTATGACATTTTTATTTATTCTGTTTGGTATTTGATGGACCCTTTTTATTTATCTGAAATATACTTTTGATTTTTTGGTAGATAGTTTCTTCTCTCAGTGTTTCCTCTCTGATTTTGTGTTTCATTTTCCAAATATTTCTTTTTGCTTTGTGTGCTGCGAGATTCTCTTACCTTTTCTTCCAGCTTTTCTGTTGATTTTTTTTCCTTTGGTGTTTGTTTCAGCAGGCATTTTCTTACCTTCCACATACTCATTTCTTTCGGCTCTTTGATTTTTTTTTTTTAAAGCAGCCACCTGTTCTTGTTCTATATGCATAAAATCTTCTTTTCAGTGTAAAAAGATAGTATTAAGGAATGTTTTGAAGGCCCTTATCTCTTTCTGGATTCTCCCTCTTTTTCCTGGAGTCAGTTTTATGAGCTCAGGGCATGTCTTCCTCTGGTATTTTTTTCTCTTCTAGGTAGCTAATGATTTTGGTTGTTGTATTTTAGAAATGTGGGACTAGGGTCATGACACAGAGAGATGAGTGGTTTAGTTTGTCCATGAGCAGGTGAGTTGATTGGCAGGTTCCATTTGGACTCTTATGGAACAAAAAACACTAGGCTGTACCGCTGCAGTTTCCTTGTACTGTATTATAGGAATGTATTCTGACATGATCATTCTTGCTATAGGGCTCAGGCACCTCTTTGGAAGATTAAGTGTCCTCAGAGATTATATGTTTGGTTTCAGTCTAAGAAAATCTTTTTCCGCTGTGGGGGAAAGAGGTGAGTGGTCATGGTCTAGTGGTCTGGGGAGGTCAGTGTCCTAGGCTTCCAGCAGCACCTTCACCATCCTGTCCTTCCCCCTGCCTGCATGATGGGACAGAGTTTTTTCTCCTTCTCTAAGATCCCTCTTCTCCTGTCCATATGCCCTGGCTCTGTGGCCAGCACTTCTTCATTGACCTTCTGTGTTTTATAAGCTCCCTGAGCTTTTGTGGCATTGTTCTCATGTACTTATTTACTGAAGTAACAATGGGATGGGCAAGGGAGGGGGAGGTGACCGTGTCTTCAGCTGTCCCTCATAAATCACTCATTGTAATTATGATTTAAAACCTGCAGATTTATGTTAGCAATATCTGATTGCTGGATGTTTAATTTTTTTTCTCATTTTCTCTTCTCAGACTATAAAGAGATTTTTTTTTATGCATGAAACATTAAAACCTTTGATTGTTATTTTTGGGAGCCTGATTGCCAGACATAGATTAAGGGTAAATATAGAGCTAAAAAGAATGGCCCACATTTTCACTGTATTGTTTAATAGCTGGTGGTTTTGAGGCAGTTGTTTAGTATCTCAGAGCCTTACTTCATCATTATTAGTTGGGGATAATAATATTATTACCTCATTTGTTTGGGTACGTGGATTAAAGTCAATACAGTAGTACACATTCCATGATCCTGACCCTTAAATATGCTTTCCCTTCAGAACAGCTGTTATTATTATTAACCATTATTTAATCCTCACAGCAGGGAGGGATTATTACCTCAATTGTGTGAATGAGAAAAACCAGACTTGGAGAATTTGACTCTTTCTCAAACCATGGCTTTCTTTCTGCTTCTCAGCTACTAACATATGTATTATTAGGTGAGAGTGTCCAAGAATCTAGATGACCGAGAATAAGGCTTTCTTTCTGAGGGAAAGTAGTCCCTTCTTGTCCACAGGGGCTATGATCCAGCCCCAGTGAATACTTGAACTCTCAGATGTACCTATGATAGAGCTGAATTTATAAATTAGGCAGTGTAAGAGATTAACAACAGCTGATAATAAAAGAGAACAACTATCATGGTATACTGTAATAAAACTTTCTAGAATTCATAGAATTCATAGAGTTTTCTGCTTACTATTTCCTTTTAAATGTAGCTGAAACTGTGCAAAACAAAAGTCTGGATAAGGGAAAGACCTTTCTAGTGGAGATTCTAGACTTGATTTATTATTCAGAGGTGAAAAATTTAGAAGGATTTCTAAAGTCCCCTGACACTCCTGCTGCCAAGCTAGGTGCCCTGGCATGTGAGAAGGGCCCAGAAAATGTATCTGAGGGCAGAATGAGTGCACACTTTGAACAGAGTCATGAAGCTTTGTCTTGTGTTCCTACCCGGGGGGCAGGTCCTCAGCGTCACGAAGACCAGAGTCAAGGGCCAAAGGGGGGAATTGTAGGGCCGCAGTTTCTTGACTTAGATTCTGCTCTTTCTTAGAAAGTAGTTCAGTCCTGGTGAAGAGCCAGTGCAGCAGCATCGGGAGATGTGTATTTGTAGTAAGGGCATGTACAGGGATGAATGTCACGGATGCTGAAACAGGGCTCTAGGATAAGGGCTTCAGTGTGGGATGACGGGTCAGCTCCAGACTACTTCTACTGTGGACCTTGTCCCTCTTTTATAACTTGTGTCTAGATGTCCCTCCAACACCTCACGTCTTAGATGTTGCTTTTTTAGAGGTGGCTGGATCTAGAGTGTGTGATTGATCCATGGTACAATGCTAGAGCTGAGGTCACTATAATTAAGGGTGTGAGTGCTACCCACTTTAAGTAGCAGGATAAAATTAAAGGAGTGGGAAGATGCTATTAAAGTTCCCTTATTGCTTTTGCCACCCTATGGATGCCATGAACTCTTTCTCTTCTGTGATGCTCCTCTGCCATGTGCCACATTGGAGTCAGCCAATTATGGCTGAAACCTCTAGAAAATGAGCTAAATAAACCCTTACCTGTTTAACTTAGAGGGTCAGGTATTTTGTCTAATCAAGGAGAGAAGAGTAACTAAGACAACTTCTCTCTGATGAGATGGGAAAGAAACACTTCCTCCACTGATCATCAGACTCCATATGCTCTTCAAGAATTTCTGTAGATTCGTCATTGCTCATTCAGTAGCTGATGCCTTTGCTCAAAACACGTTTCAAAGTTCCACTTTTAGAAATACTTCTTGAACCAGTCACACACACACACACACACACACACACACACACACACACACACACACCAAACCAAGCCAAACCAAATATTGTGTCTTTTTTGAAAAACAATTAGTGGGATCATTTAATTTTCCTTAAGTTAGTTACTGATCATATTGCAGCTAAGGTGAGTTTAATAAGTTCATTGTCCCTACTGAGTGCCTGCAACTTGCTGGGGTTCCAGAGTTTCATAGACCAGAGTTCATATTCATGAGCAGAAACACTTATAGGTGTTTGCTCTTTGAAAATAGTTCTTTCTCAAAATGAAAATTTATCCCATCTTTAACATGAGAAGAAGGGATCAAGTGGCCGAGAGGCCCTGTAAAAGGTATGTTGTGAATATTGACAGCCTGTGTGAGGCCACTAGGACCCATTGGGTGTCCCAGTTCTACTTTAGTTTAAAACAGTCAAAGTCAATTCAGCAACAGAGACGACTTTAAAAGATTAAGTTAAATGAAAGAAGCCAGACTGAAATGCATCACCCTTATGATTCCATTTGTGTGACATCTGGAAAAGGTAAAACTATAGGCATATGATCAAATCAGGGCTTCTGGGGACAAGAAGGAGGAAGAAAGGCTCACTACAAAGGAAATTGAGGGAATTTGGGTATCAAGGAAAATATATGTCTTGATTGTTGTGTGCTTCTGCAGTTGTGTAACCTAGAAATGGTGAATTTTACTATATCCATGAAACTCAGAATAAATGAAAGTGAAACCGGTGACATTACTTTAATAGATATTTCTGCTATACCCAATTCTGGAGGCATTTACCTACATTTACTACTAGGAGAGTAATTCTTTTTGCCTAGAACAGTAGGATTAGTAAGCTTTAAGCCTGCAGAGTTTTATTGAATAACTTTGTATAGATGTGACAAGACAGAATTGTAGTCCTTATTCACAAATTTAAGTGTTGCCAGGCATTTCTGAATCTTCAAAGGAAGATTATGCTCTGAATGGTTTTAAGGTTGCATGTACTTTATTAAATTTTCTGGTCTTTTGAAAATTAGTAATTCATGCTTGGTGGCATGGATGACTCCCCATTACTGAGTGCAAATTATTCATCAGGCCCCAAATCCCCAGTCCCTTCAAGTTACAGGTTTTGCCTTGGCTCTCAATGGGAAAACCATTTCTGAAATACCTAACAAAATATGGCCTTCAGTATAGAATGGTGGCATATGACATACAGGTAAAGACTCTTGTAAAATATGATAACCTTTGAAGGAATGTAAAGCTTGTGAGCACTATGTCATGGTCCAGAACACACACAGCTGGGTTGGGAATTTTTAGAATTTTCTTATTTCAGACCAGTTGAGCTTAAATACCTTGATATAGAGGCATTTGCACCTGTAGTTGTCTGAAGTATTCATTTAAAGCTGGGTCACTGACCTTTGCATGGTTGTCTAGACAGACGGAAGATGTTTGGTGGAGACTGCGAATGAGGAGCAGAGAAGAAGCATTTGAGAAGGAGCTGGGGTTCTGGAAAAGTAAACTCTTCCCTTGGTCTCTTCTCAGATCCTTGACGTGGGGTACTGCGTGATGCATGGGGCTCTGGGGTCTTTCTTCAACTGACACCCAAAACTCATGAGTGACTCTCTCCTGGAAAATGTTTTCTGTCTCATCTAGAGTAAGAAAATACGTTCCCAAACATGTACAGCCCCTTCTCTGTCCCTGAGTATATTGCAGCATGGCTACATTCTTTGTTCTTAGATTGTAACTTAAGAGGACACAGACCTGGCACTCAGTACTTGGGCGCCTGTGCTCAGCTTAGCTTACATGCAAAATAGCAGTTGTAGTTAAGCATGAGGACATGGTCTCTGCCTCCAGTAGCCAAGCAAAACTGTTTGAATGCCACACATACCTTGTTGAGTTTGTGAGAGCCAGCTGTGGGGGAGGGAGGGAGGGAAAGAGGGAGAGAGAGAGAGAGAGAGAGAGAGAGACAGAGAGAGACAGAGAGACAGAGACAAAGGGAAGGAAGGCTGTCCCTGAAGAGCCTGGACTTGGGCCCAGAAAGCCTTGCAGGAGTGATAGCAGCAGCAGCTCTCTAGCTAGACCTCCTGCTTGCATTGGGAAAGGGCCCTGAAAGCCACAGCTCTTCCCTGGAACCTAATTAAACCGACAGTTACCTGCACATCAATCTGGAAGCTGAAGGGAAACTTGGATATTGAATTGTCACTGTTGCAGGATATTAAGGTAGATATGATTTATATTAGCTACAAAATACTTTTATGATACCTTATTATTTTATTAAAGTTATATTTTTCTATTATAAAAATAAATACCTGTTGCTTGTCCAAAACAGATAAAGAAAGTTGGAGAGTAGAAGCACCCATGATCTTGTCATGCAGAGACAGCCACAGTTATTATTTTGGTGTATTTCCTTCTAATATTTTTGTTCTTTTAATCTTCCTTAAGACCATAGAATGTATGCATAAATCTCATATGCTTATTTATGTGTCTGTGTTTTGACTATAAAGATAATAAATATACTCAGGAGAATGGCTATAACATCAACCAAACAAACAGTGCACAGCATGGGAAGGATGTGGAGAAATTGGAACCTTCATATGTGGGTTAGGACTATGTACAATGGTACAAGCCCTTCGGAAGAGTACTTTGGCAGTTTCTTAGAAAGTTAACTCTAAATGTACCCTATTACATTCTTGGATATCTACCCAAGCGAAATTAAAACCCCTGTCCAAAGAGAGATCTGTATACCAGTGTAGAAACAATGAAAAATGTTCGTCAGTTGGCAAATGGATAAGCAAAAGTGGCACACGCATCCGACACAGTACTTCTCAGATGTGAAATGATCTGCTTCTATGTGCAGTGGTATGAAGGACCTCAGAAACACAAGTGAAAAAAAGTTAAAAGATCATGTTCTATGACTACATGTATATGAAATTTCCAGAGGGAGAAGCAAGCTTAAATCTCACATAGTTTCTCTTACAGGTGAAATTCAAAATATACATAAAGAGCACAATAAGAGATAAGAAATAGAGCTTTTGGAAATGAAAAGGGAACTAAGAAATAGAGGGAGGGAAGGAAGGAGGGAGGGAAAAAGGGAATAGAAGGAGGATGGAAAAGGAACTGAGATGTGTTATGTAGTGTGCTACCTCCCTGTGAGCTATGCAACCATTATGTACTGAAAACATATTGTAATAAAAGTGAGTTAAGTAAACCATATGTTATTCTTACAGTCTGGCATAGTGTTGGTGTTGAACATATTTTTTTTTTGTCATTTCTAAATGAAGTAAAAATTCCTCTTTAGAAGTTAAAAAAGAGAGAGTAGAGGCCAGGGATGGTTCTAGGATTGCTTCTTGTGGAGAGGAGGATTTAGTCATGAATAATCTTTAGATATTAAGAGGAAAAACAAATAGTAGTACAAGTCTTACTTAAGTTAGGAGCAACCATAAAACTATACTGTATAGGGCTGGGGATTTAGCTCAGTGGTTCCGGTGCCTGTCTTGCAAGTGCAAGGTCCCAGGTTCGATCCACATACAACAATGCTGAGCATAGTAACTCAAGCTCACCAGCAATCAGTACCACATACCAGAGCACCAGATGTGGTGGCTCATACCTGTAATCCAGCACTCTGGAGGCAGAGACAGGAGGATTACTGAGTTCAAGGCTGAGTACAGGAGCCTCCTGAACTACAAATTGAGACCTTATCTCAAAACAAAACAAAACAAAACAACTGTGTAATTTTCAAACTAGCAGACAGAAGCAACATTTAAACATTTAATGCATTCAATGAGAGATAAAGTAAAAAGAAAAATTCACAGTAAATAGGAAACATAAACTAGAATGAAGAAATTAAACCTATAATATCAGTGATTATAGGATAAATGGGTTAGTCTCACGATTATGAGATAGGCACTCTTAGATTGGATTACAAATAAGGTCCAGCAGTCTTTTTGTTAGTCTTGAGAGTCACATAAACAAAAGCACCGAGTAAGGTTGAAAATAAAGGGGTAAAAGAGGCAGTCAAAGAAAATAACTATAACACTGGGTAGGAATTTTACTGTCAGATGAAAGAATTTAAGTTAAATATAGAAAGCACAGTTGATTTATTCTGGAAATGACATACTACAATAATATTCCAAGAAGATATAATAGGTATAAGGAAATATAACCAAAAACACAGCCTTAAGCTACATAAAGACATAATTGGAAAAATTATAGTAATAAATAGATAAATCTACCATTGTAGATAGAGGTTTCAATGTACTCTTCTCGGAAACAGATTAGCTGATGAAAAGAAGACAAAAACAAGAGGATTTGAATAATAATTAACATATGCATAGAAAATAATAAGTAGATCTTACTTTGAGCACAGAGAAATTTCACCAAAAGGGACTGTAGGCATCCCAGGAAATCAGTCTAAGATTTCTAAGAATTGACTTTATTTAGTCAACATTCACTGAATCAGTGAAATGAGAGATACTGAAATAATAAGGCATGGTAAAGACCAGTAAAAAATGAGTGAAAAAGTAACAATATTAGGATATTAGTAACAAATTAGGATATTCAAATATCAACTTTCTGCAAAGATAAGGAAGATAGTTAAGTCTTTAGTGAAACCAATTGAAGAGTAGTTACAAATATCTACAAGGAAAACAATTTAACCATAAGATAATCTGTTGTGAAACTGTACATAAACAGATGTGAAGATGCGTATGAAATAAGTATATTTATGGAAAAATGTTCAAATCCAGGCTTACCAATTGATAAATGGAAAACTTGACAAGAACAATCACTACTGAAGAAATTGAAATAGTACCAAACTTATCCCTCTTCCAAAAGTCTTAAGGCCCTCATGGTTTTATGTGAACGGGAAATCATTAGCTTGCATTATTTTTTCCAGAGACTTATGAAAGGGAAAAAGCTGCCTTGTTTTCAGAAGATTAATACTAAATTAATATCATCAGTATCAAAATTGTATGAGGATAACAGAGAAGAAAAATGACAAGGAATTTCCTGTCAAAAGTTAAATAAAATGTTAACTTTCTAAGTCCAACATCATATTATGAAATCATACATCATTGGATTTATCCCTGGTAAATCCCTGGTTTCCCTAAACAGTTTGTCTTATGAACAAGACAAAGTTGAAGGAAGTTGATTCCTTGCTCATGAAATGGTACAGTGGTTGGTAGATGACCTGTATACTGGTTCAGGGATGCAGGATCTCTGTCTTGTATTTTGACCCCTTGCTCATGGCCCAGCTCCCTATCCTTACAGCTGGGAGCAAGGGAAAGAAGCTGAGACTCTTCACTTGCTTTATAAGAGCTGTAGGTAGGCTTGTAAGAGACAGCTGTCACTTCTGCTCATGTCCTTCTGTTGAGGAGAGCTTGTACATCTACACCTGCATGCAGAAAGGGCTGTGAAGTGTAGTTCCAGCTTTGGCAGGCATCTCCTGGGGACAGTGCCACCCTGGAAGGAAAGTGCTAGTATTATCTTGATGGACATCTGCACCAGATTCTGCTTTAGTAAACTTATCAATAGAAATCATTGTGTCTGTAGATTATAGAATAACCAGGTGATGAAATCAAAGGACATAGAGAAAGCACTACCTATCTAAAAACCCCAGAGAAAAATATGACTAGAATATATATCAATCAGCTTTTGTTAGGTTTTGCCACAGTAACATACCACTCTCAAATCTTAGTGATTTATAACAGCAAAGATTGACTTCCTATTCACATTACAAGTTGACTGCAAGCCAATTGTGTCACTTCTTTCTGTATTTTGCATTCTGAGGCCTGAGCTGGAGGAAGAGACCCCACCTGGGATGTTTTAATCAATTAGCAAAGGGAAAAATCAGTAGATGGGCTACGTGATGACTCTGTCAGATTGGAGGCAGTCAAATTTGATGTCTATGTTGAGTCTATATTTTGTCCAAGGAAGGACCTGGGAAGATGGTCTTTGTAGAGAAGAGTGGCAAATAATTGAGAACAATACTACAGTCAGTGAGGGAAGGGAGTGTTCTTCACCTAAGCAAGCCTTTCCTCTACAAGCTTCTTGTGACTATTTAACTGATACATCTTAGGAGCGTTCTCTTTCAAGGTTAGAAAAATGTAAGGATACCTCAGATCATGTACTCAGATTATGTACTAAAGAATATTCTGGCTAACAGTAAAATAAAGAGTTATAAAGATCAGGAGAGAAAAGACAGTGCCTTATTTTCACAGATCATTTAAGAAAAGAGTGATTAACAGACCAAACATGAACAGTAATGACTTAAAAGAAATTGTCAAATAATATAAACACGTCAGTTGATTTCCTCCATATGACAATAGTAAGTTAAGAAAATGTAATATAAAATGTTATTCACAAGATCAAAAGCTTTAATGTATTTCACATCTAGTTTTCCCAGAAATCGCATACAGATTACTTGGAAAAACTCTCAAGGAAATAAAAAAAGTAAAAAAGTGGCAAACTATACCATATTTATGGGTAGGAAAGAAGGTTAAAGGTAAAGATGTCATTTGTTCCCAGTTAACCTATAAACTGAATTAGATACAATGACAGCAATAATTTGGGATCAAGCAAATCTCACAAATTTTATGGATCAAATGGGATCTCCAGTTCTAGCTTTTTGAGGCATATCCACAGAAGTTGTGCGAGTCTGCACTCCCATCAACAGTGGAGAAGGGTTCCTTTTTCTCCGCAGCCTCGCCAACATTTGTTGCTGGCTAATTCTGAAATAGCAGCCATTCTTTGTGGAGTGAGATAAAATCTGTGTTGTTTTCATCTGCATTTCTCAAGTGACCAATGATGTTGAGCATTTCTTCATGTACTTCTTAGGTGCTCTTACTTCTTCCTCTGAAAAGTATCTGTTCATTTCAGATGCCTATTTTTGAATTGGGTCTTTAAATTTGGGTGGGCTGATTTTTTAAAACTCTTTATATATTCTAGATAGTAGCCCTTTGTCTGAGAAACAGCTGGTAAAGATTCTTTCCTATATTTTTGGTTGCCTTTTCATGCTGTTGGTGGTTTCCTGTGCTGTGCAGAAGCTTTTTAATAGAATGAGATCCCATTTGTTGATTTCTTCTGCCAGTTCTTATTGCTCTGCTAGGTATATATACAAAAGAATTAAAAGATTCATATCACAGCGACATATGTGCACCATGTTTATAGCAGCTCAGTTTGTGATTACTAAATCTTGGAAACAGCCAAAATGTCCATCAACATGGGACTGGATAAGGATGTTGTTCTTTTATAGAATGGAGTATTATTCTGCCATTACAATTGATAAGATTGAATCATTCATACTCAAATGGATGTACCTTCAAATATCCTCATAAGTGAAATAAATAGGTCACAGATATGTAAATATTGTACCTTTTCTCTGGAATGAGAAAATGAAGATGTAAATGAGTTCTAGTATAGATAGTCAATATTGTAAAATAGAAAATATTTAAAAGGAAAAAGGTATAGGGTAAATAACGAGGGGAAAATGAACTTGATAACAATAAAAAAGGAAATAAAGCTTATGTATATAGGGGGTATGGGGATGCAGGGTGGGTGGGGGAAGGGGAAAACTGAGAATTAAGTCGTGTCATATTCTGGTACAAACTCTCAATGTTGCATGTGAGGATGATGTGTATTCATAATGTACCAATGAAGACTTGAACTTAAAAAAATTTATGGAAGTAAAATATCCATGAGTAGCTTTTTAAAGAAAAAAATATATGAAAGTGAAAATTCCTCCTGTCATCTCCAGCATGGGTGCAACATTCTGAGAGGTGAAGCAGGAGGAATGGAAATATGAGAGAGTGATTGGTTTTATGTTATTGGCAGAGGAATGTGTGTGCGAGGGAGGGAGAGAGAAAGAAATAAAAAGAGAGAGAGAGAGACAGAGAGATGGAAAGAGACAGACAGGGAAGGAGGAGCGAGAGAAGCTGTAAGAAACTATAGATGGCAGTTGTGCTTGAGAAGTGAGTCTTAATTTCTAGGGGTGAACTGTGTTCCAAATGTACAAAAATGGCATAGTGTGAAAAATGGGCCCAGAACAGAACTGCACAGCATTCTGCAATGGTAGAAATACGACGTGAGGGAACCGAGCTGGCGTGTGTTTATGTGTATCTCGTACCGGTGGCAGGATGGTGAGAGAACAGCCAGCGAACAGAGCAGCTTTCCTTCGATCGCTTGGAAGCAGAGTTTATCTCCGGATTGTTGGCTCTGCCTTTTCCCTGCCACTCAAACTTTATTGGGAAATGGATTCTCTTGCCAGCAGAGTGTGATTAATACCGCGACTGGCTGTGGCTTAACAACAGATTGATGGTTATATATTTTTTAAAGGGGCAGCTTGTTTATGGTTTATGCTGCCATGGTATGTAGTGTTTATCATTCTTAAGTGGAAAAGGTTTGTTTGAGTTAGATTTTTGTTCCTTTCCACATGGCATTTGTTGTTTGCCAGCCATCTCTATCACCTTGAATTTGTTATTTGATTTAAGAGATGAGTGTGCATGAACCAGGAATCACCTTCCTGGATTTGTGTGTAGAGTGATGTCCACAGAAAGTGCAGAAACCACCTCTGCATGCTGTTACCTGGGTGGGAGGGGTGAGAGAAGAGCAGGAGAGACACAGGCTGCCTGGATGTGCAAGCTGGGCCTGGGTGATGATCACAGGGCCTCGGTCCCATTCCTCATCTTCACAGGCTTCCAGACTTGTGGCTTCCTGAGGCCTATTTCAGAGGACTGTCTCCTTGACTATGTTCATGAGACTGGTGCAAAGACCAAACGCTGAACTTGATTCATAATAATACTAACTGCTAGGAAGACTCAAACTATTGCTTGTGCATTTATTTGTTCAAAGAAACTTACTGGTGATTTACTACATGCCAGACTGAATATTAAGTAATAGGCACAGTTCCTGCTGATGTGAGGCTTATAGCTAAGTTGGAGTTGGAATTAAGTAACTACAAAAATGAGAGTAAAATTATGATAGCTTTCAGTGTCCTGAAGAAAATCATATTGAAAACTTCCAAAGGAGTGTATTTTCTACCAAGGAGGGTGTCCTTGAAGAAAGGGCACAATGGGTGATATATGAAGGTGGAATAGCAGTTTATGAGGGTTAATGGTGGGGACTGCAGATAGGGAGGAATGAGAGTGTGGGCAAAGGTCATGAGTCCTACTGCTTTGTACATTCTTACTTCCATAGGTGGCTCAGCCCCAGAAAGGAACATAGGATCAGAATGGTATTTGGTGATCATGGACACAACAAAGAATGGCTGAGAGACAGAGTCCTTCAATGTCCTCTCGCCATCTGGGGAAGGTAATTGGAACAGATTTCCTTTTAGATTCCATACATGGGCTAGGCCTGGCCTCCTCCCTTCTACTGGATGGAATTTAAACTTTCTGATGTCTTCTGCACCTTCTCACAGCTGAACTCCTAGTTTCAGCAAAACTCTTTTTCTTGTATGCTTAGTTGGTTTAGCTCGTCAGTTTCCAGAGCAGTGCTGATGTGTATTTGGCACAGAATTTTAACCTTACTACCATATTCCTGGTTCCTTAGATCATCTGTGTTGACAGCATGTGGAAGGGTGTTGACATTGTCATTTCTACTTGGGTTCAGTCTTGTACTTCATTGCTGAATAAAGCTGTGCAGTCTGTATCCTGACTGGTAAACAGGAAAGTAAGAAAACTTCCTTTGCTGTTGTTGAGATTGAGTTCATGCATATATATGATATAGTTGGCACAGCCATACCCAATGTGAGCATTGTGTTGTGCTATTGCTGAGCTCTGTTTATTTATGAAGTCTCAATAAATGCCTCTGTTAGCAGAGTGGAGGTGAAATCTAAAGATTGGCTGGGATGGGGCGACACTGTCTCTTTTAGCCAGACTTGGTGTTCTGAATTTTCTTCTTTGACAGTGGCAGTGCACCCTGTACTTCCAACAAGGGACTAGTATGATCTAATCTAACTTGTGGTTTAGAGCCCCCTCTGTGGAGATACTTGGGAAAGAGGGCCAGAAATCTTGTTGGGAGGCTAGATGGAAATCCAGAAAAAGAGTATAAAGAGGCCAAGTGAAGGCTATGGCCAGGAGACGAGATGAAGGAGTGTTTGAAGTGCTTAGAGAAGGCTCAGTGGCTTCCTGGTTGTGGAGCTAAGACAACGAGTGGACTGAAACTGTACTGAAAGCCTTTTATCTTGAGTAACCAGTTGAGTGGTGAATCGTTCTGCAGTGAAGGGTCGAGGACAGTGAATGGATGAGGTGGTGGTTAGCATGGTGGACTTTTCCTTCTTCTCCCCAGCCAGCAGGGAATCTTGGAGCTCTGGAGTGGAGAATGTGTCCCTGGGGGGTCTTTTGGGGGAAACTGAGAGGGCTCTTGAGAATATTTTTTTCTCTCCTCCAATTAAGGACCACATATCTGCAATAAAAGGTCAGCTGAAGACCACATCAAAGTACAACGCAGGCTCATTAGAGGTTTTCTTTTCTGAAACTATTTCAAAAATTTCCTTTGGTTTGCATTTAAAATAAAGGATAAGGAAATCAGATTCCTTTAAGACATCACCTAGTAGCATTTTATTTTGGTTTCATGGTGCATGTAGTTAAGATAACTTATGATATTCCATATGAATTACAGCATTTAGTGCTACACTCCAAGTATGTTACCAGACCCTAGAAATCATGAAGAATTGGAAAGTTAGAAATGTTGTTGGATATTTAGAAGGAAAGACATGTACAGAAGAAAAAAGCACTACTCATCAACTCAGCGGGAGAACTTAGCTATGTTGTGATCATTGGTAGGTTGTCAATAAGTTAAAAAACAAATGCTCTAAAAATAAAGATGTAAATGAGTCCTAGAATTGTATGTTATATATTGTGAAATAGAAAATGCTCAATGTAAAATAGGGTGAAGGGGGAAAAATGATGAGATTGTAACAAAAAAGTAAGGAAACAAATTTTATGTATATGTGGGGATGGTAGGGTGGGTAGGGCTATGGGAAAAAATGAGAATTAAGTTGTGTGTTATACTGGTACAAATCCCCATTATGGAGTGCAATCACGATGCATATATGTAATGTACCAATAAAGATTAAAAAATTTTAAAAAAGTGCCCTATAAATATTATCTTTTCTTGATTACAAAGATGGAAATCATTTTTATAAAGATTTAAAAATCCTCTAGGCAGACGTTCTTTATCTCTGTAATATATAGGTTATAGAGTTTTGGTGGGCAAAAATGGGGTTTCTACCCTTTGAAACCAGAGAACTCACATATTTTGCTTAGAAGGGAAGTACAAAGCTTTTATTGGTGTTTTATGCAAAGGCTTGTGGAGTTCTAACTGTGCATATACCTGTTCTGTTAGCAGTTTAGATTCTGCATAATTAATTTTCTTTCAAATTCTAAGAATGCTTTCCATTTCTGATTTTACTTGTTATGAGTTCTTCCTTTGTTCAAAGCAGATTTAGCCCACAGTGTGGCTGTAGATTTAGTTAAGAGAATGGCCCAAGTTATCTGGTTAAAGTAAAAAGAAAGATTTATTCTGGTTTTACTTTTAAATTGAGGAATTCACTCAAATAAGAGTAACCTAGCTGGACAACACATTGTACATTGGAGGCTACCTGTGCATGCGTGTAGGAGTCCCAGCTTCATCCCAGAGGTGTGGGAGCAGGTGGGGCAGAACGTGCCAAATGTTGTTCAGAGTGTATCCTGCCTGTGAATCACAATGGGAGAAGTGGAACCACCACTCAGGCCTTGCCAGTGCACGCTGCCTGAGCTCTCTACTGATCCTCTAACATCTGGTCTGCGTTTCCTTAGGGGGAACTCTCCATGGTGCTAGATAGATTGAGAAAAACAGCTGGGAAGATGCATTTGAAACAGTGCCATTTCATGGTACTTTCTAAAATATACGTGTTCTTTCAGTTTGGGAATGTTTGCACTTTGGTGAGAAATCCCACGAGGGCTCTAGTTCTTAAAACTTTCTTTTAATTAGACAGTGGTCTTATGATGCTGATACATCTCTGCTCTTTAGTGCTAAAAAGCAGGACAATGGCCTGGAGAAAAAAAACAAAACACTGTTCATTAAGGGCCGGGTGTTTATTTTCTGCATTCACGCAGAGATCTCCCCAGAGGCCCTGTGCTGGGAATGAGCCCATGAAAAAGCTCTGGGAAGGAGCAGTATGGAATGCGTGCTTTCAAAGTTGAATCAGCACGTTGGCTCATCTTTTTTGGAAAGTTTTAGCTTTGTGGTTGGAGTATTGTGAGTGAGGGCATATTTCCCCCGATGTTGTAGGAGGAGTAGAAGGAATGGTGTTGTTTTTCCATGACTTTGTAGTTTGGACAGCTAGATGATTGACTCAAGGACCCAGGCACTTACTCGGTGACTTGATTATGTAGAATCTGGTAGAATCTAGGTTCCTATCAGAAGTTTAGCACAACTCTCTCATTTTACAGATGGAGAAACTTTAAGTCTTAGGAAGTTATGAGAATAACATTGTTGAGGTCTTATGGGAGTGTTCCATTGAGTAGACTGACAAATTATATGACTTCTTTGGAAAAATGTGGAAGCAAACTTGTTGGAGTACAGCTGAGGTTTATGTGAGGACTCACTTGATATTACTTCCCTCCTTCATAATCCAGTAAAATGAGGGACATATGGAAGCTTGGAAGTCTGGTACAGATTGCCAACAAGTAGATCAGTTTCATTTTTCCTGCTTTAGTGAATCAGACTGTTGAATAACCAAACCTTAGTGAAACCAATGTTTTACACTGAGAAAAAAAACCATGTGATCATTAACAGATGATATAAAATTTTGTTTAGCTTTTACTTTTATTTAACAGTCTAATATCAAGTAATAACTTAAGTATGTGCTGGCTGTTTTTATTAAAAAGATTGGTTAAGTCAATTTTATTAGGGCTATCTATTATGGAGTTTCTCAACATATTTTTTCATTATTCTCTTCCTAAGGAGCTTTTAATATGATTTTTGTTATTACCACTTCTCCATAAAATTTTAATATCACAGATATACTGTATGTCATACCTGGGCTTTACACATTAAAACAAATAAGCTTCTAAGAGTTCTTTCTATTTTTTTATTTTATTAGTCCATAATAATTATTTTCACCCACCCATTGACCCCTTCCTCTTTTCTAATTATCTCCCTTCTAAAGAGTAAGTTATTTTTGTATCATAGGGGAATAGTCCAGAACAGTCTGAAAGGCACCCTCACCAAGGTGGTGAAACAAGAAAGAGACACATATAAGATGAATATGAATAATAATGGAAGGTACATTGCCTTAAGTGGAGAGAGTGAGAGAAATGTTCATGATAATGTACAATATATTACATCTATTGTATGTTCAACATTTTAGAAATGGAAAAAGAAAATCTGTTAAAGGTCATTATCTCTAGTCACTGAGTTTATTTTCTCTTTTATGTGATTCTCTATTTTTTCCCCCAGTTTTTCTACAATGGACATGTATTCCCTTGACAGCACAACAGTCATTATTTTACAAAGTAAGCATGTGTTATTTGCTCCTGTCCTTTCTGTGAACTTGAAAGGGACCTTAGTTGGTGGCCAAGAGGCTGCCTGGAAGCCTTTTGGAACACACAGATGGTCTTTTATTCCTCTTGACTTCTTCAGATCAGTGTCTGCCTTGATCTCATGGTAAGGGACCACACCTGGGCCATTTTTTGAGCTTGGTGAAAACTTAAAAGGATGTGGGCTTAAGAAGATACAAATTCCAGAATTAAGTACTAATTAAGTTCTTGGATACAAATCACTTCACACACTCCACTTAGAGGATTTGTTTAATTGACTGAGGAAATAGTTTGAAGGGGAAGAGCATTTCTTTTCATTAGTGTTCAAATGAAGTGCAAATTATAGAACTTGGGCTCCATATTTCCTAAAGATAGAAGCTTTGGTGAAAGGAAAAAAAATTAGGAACGGAACTTAGTTTAAAATCAGAAACAAATGCAGTTTGGGTAGAAAAGTTTGGGCAATTTTCTACATGGATAATTTGAAAGCAGCGAGCTAGGGATGGGTTAGAAATGACTTTTTTTTTTTTTTTGCCTCTGGAGCTCAGGTTTGCAGCCCGAGCTCTATTTTGTGTTTGTTTTATCTCACATTCAACTTGATTCTTTAATAAAAAGAGTCTCCCTGGTCTAAGAAGACAATGTGAATATTTGAACCAAGTGTCAGAGGCCTGGAAATCTACTTTGAGGAATTAGGTGTTAAATGACTGAAGATGGCACCTGCAATTACATGGACTGGATAAAATTACAAGGGTTATTAATCTGCAGGCTTCGGGCTTAGGATGGCCATCGGTTGAATGAGCAAACAATTTCTCCTGCATATTACATCCTCGGACAATTATAGACAATACATAACTGTAATGTCCATCAGATCATATTAATTTGTTGTGGGGATTATTTCTTGGGTTTTTAATTGCTTAAATTTTGCCTCTGAGTCTCAGAAATGTTGAGCCTGTTCAACAGACAAGTTTTGTTCAGCTCAACACCCCAATAGTGAGTGCCACCTATGTGCCAGGCTATAGGAAAGCAGCACCGATCCACAGGGACCCACAGGCAGCTCGATCACATTGCCAAGATGATGCTCACGGGCCAGGTGTTAACTCATGGAAAACCACGATAACTGTTCAGCTGGAGCAGCAACTTCTCCGGGTCAAGCTGGGTAAGAAGGAATTTTCAAGAGGCGCTATTGGGTCAGATTTCTAAAATGTGAACTTTCCTGTCTCGGGTTTGGTTCCCTGGAAACAAGACCTCAGCGGAGGCCCAGTTGGAAGTGATTTCACTGAGGCTGTACCTTGAGGACGGCTGTGCTTCTCAAACCTCAGCACACAAGGTTATCCCAGGAAAGTTGATCCATGACAGATGGCCTCACAAAGTTCGGAGTTTGTGACTCAGAATGCTTGGGGAGGGGCTTGAGGTTTGCATATTTAACGGACTCCTAGCTGGTGCTGATGTTCTTGGTCGAGGACTACACCTTGAGAACAGTTACTCAAAGAGGAATATAGGAAAGAGAAAGAGCTAAGGAAGGGCTGGCTTTGGGTATATCTGGCTGCAGTCTGTTCCTTGGACCACAAGCTGCACCAAACTCTGTCATGACTTATCTTGCATTTTTTAAAAAAATTCACATCTTTATTGGTACATAATAAATACACATGATCATTACATTTAGCATTGCAAGTTTGTACCAGAATGACATGACTCGATTCTCATTTTTCCCCTTCCCCCATTCCCTGCCATCCCCTACTCCATATACACATAAGCTTTGTTTCCTTTAATTTTTATTGCTATCACATTCTTTTTCCCCTCGTTATTTACTCCTCCATCTTTTTTTCCTTTTAAATATTTTCTGTTTCACAATATCAACTACACATACTAGAACTCATTTACATCTTCTTTTTATCATACCAGAGAAAAGATACAACGCTCATGTCAATCCTTCATTGGCTACGGCCCTATGGTGAACATGCGTGGTACCACTCTGTCAACAGGTAGTTCTTTGGAAAGGGAGGCATTAGTGGTTCAGGGATGGTCACAAGTTGGTGAAGATCACCTGCACTGTCATCAATAGTATCTGATGTATCTCAAGTTCGGAGTGCAGGGGCCATATACAGACGTCTGAAAGGGCACAGGGTGAGAATCTGCTGAGCTGTGCAAACACATTTTGATCTCTGATTTGACTTGTGCTGCTTGCTTGTACTTTTGGCCCACAGCTTTTTCAAAAGTCTGTTCTATGAGGCTAGATGATTTCTTCTGAATAGCTCCTTGAAGTTAGCTTGAAGTGTTCGCCTTGTAGGAGCCCTCAATGAGCGTGGCTCTCCAGAGTTTTTTTCTTGACATAATAGGATGCTTTTCCAATTGATATTGTATAAATCACAGGAAGGTTGTCCAAAACCTCCTACACTGGAGTAACCATTATACAAGCTGTCATACATGACTAACCCATTATTACGGCCTCGGAATAGCTGGGGGACTCCCACCGCACTTCGGGGGGAGCCCATTTCACACCTGAATAACTCTCATTTAAAAAAGTTAGCCTGATCCTCATTACAAACTTGCCTTTGCTAAAAGACATTGCATGGCTTCTCGTTAAGCACTGCAGCCCCCCTAACAGAGTTCTCTCCTTGTCATACCAGAAATAATTCTTCCTCTGTGGTACTTACCTCTTTAGTTAATATTATAAAGGATAGATCAAGGGTGAATAAATATAATGTGGGTATATTATTTATTATAACTTTCTTGAATTCCCACTTACAGTAATAATGGCAAGTGAATCAATCTGTTTCCAAGGAATCAATTTGCTATTATACTCCAAATGTCATCATTTTCAAGTTAATGTAACATCACAGGGGATTTGTTGCTGCAACTAGAAATGGTTGGGGCATTGTCCAGTAGGGAGCCACTGGCGCCAGAAGGCCTTGGATGATGTTGACGTCATGCCACGACCATAAAGTATACCAGCTGGGTTGATGTGTTCTCTGAGAACCCTAGGGTGCAGGGTTGTGCCAGGGGTACAGACGTCCTGCCAGTACACTGCAAGTGAGCTCAGCTTGGCACCTGGGGCCATAGTTGAGACTGAACATATATTGGGGCTGCTGTGTGGTCCTTCTAAGCTTGGCGGTGAGGGGCAGGGCAGAACAGAGCTTGCATCTGTGGAGTCCTATTTCCATTTGGGTGTTAGGCTCCAGTACCCTTATTTATCCACCTGCATAGCTTCACTTAACAGCGGTGCAGCTTCTGGGACACAACAATGAGAACTGGGCAGAAGGACTGTAACCTCTAATGCTACCCTGTGCCTCCAGTGGCTTTCTGTACTTTCTTTGGTTTCTTCTCCTCTGTTGCTTTGTGTAGCTCTGTTCTCACCTGGCTTCTTTCTGACCTTCCGCCCATTCCTTCTTTGATATTATTTCTAGCTGTACTTTATCCCATTGCCTTGTGATGGTGAAGACTCTTCAACACTTGTCCCAGTTCTTATTCTTCTCATCCCCACGATAACACCATCTCCCTAAGGACGACTCCTGCTTCTCAGTCTCTGGCCTTGATCAAGTCCAGTACTGAGAACTTCCTGATGCTGTTTTCCCCAGGAATACAAACTCAGCATGTCCCAAACTGAGCCTTTCTTAACTTGCTTTTATCCTTTGTCTCCAGTTTCTTTTCAAGGTGCTACTTCTTCCCGAGTGATCAAGTCGGGAGAACTTCCTTTCCTGTCAGTGTTGCTAGGTTTGCCTGAAATTGATAGGAGATCTCTTATTCTTATTCCAAAATTCCTGGTGATTGTTCCTTTAATTTTTAAAAAAATACATCTTTTGAGTTCCAAAAAATTGGTGATAATCATGAGATAAAATCACCACCTTAAAGTGTATAGATTCTTGGGTATTTAGAGCAACTCGGTCCAGAGTTTCTATTACTGGGAAACCAATATGAGACATCCAACTGTGAGACATCACCGTGCTAGTGCTAGAGTCTGTGGATGTCCTTTGCCGGGAGTCTTTCATATGCTTCTGCAGTGTTCTTGGGATAATCTTAGTTTAAGAGACAGAAGGAGAGAAGTTCACTGTCTGCAATGTACCTTATAGAAGAATCATAATTCATGGTGATTGCAGGGAAGTATCCCTGTGGGTAACAGAAAGGACTCCAGAGGAAAATAAGGAGGTACTTATGGGTGGAAACAGAGCTGAGTCCTTCTTGCATGAGCAGGAAGCCATCTGGGGGATGGACTGTCATGGGTACGAGTGCCTTTGTCCTTGTACCTCATGTAGGGACCTGCCACATGTACAGTTTATTTAGGTTTGCAAAGGGAACCTTGGGAAGAACAAAATATCAGAAGGGAAGATATGATTTTCAGAGACCTTTTGTTTGAGAGAACATTGTGGTTGGCAGCTATTTTCTTTAAGGCCCAAACTTTTGCAAATACAGGAAATACATACAGCTGAGTCAGAGACTTGGGAGTGGTGGCAGGAAGGTCCCATGCCCAGATTTCCTGCTTGCTAGATGTGCAACTTGCAGACTAGTTTATCTCTGTAGATATCTCTTTGTCCTATCAGTAAAATTAAGGGCCCTTCAATCTGTACCT
>PVIR01001498.1:0-121583 GCA_004026965.1 Petromus typicus | reverse complement strand
GAGCCAAGTGTGGCGAGGAGCACCACATTCCCCAGGCCAGCATCTCCCCGCTCACGGTGTCAGTGTTAGGAGGGAAGTGATCTCTTCCAGACAGCAGGGCTGCAGGCTTTGTGAAATAGGGCTTCCACACACATGCACACATGCACATTAGCAATGCTCAGGCATCTTTTGCTGAGATGTGGGACAATGTGCCTGAAAATGCACTACCGCATGCATTTCATAAAGTGTGTTTCATTAAGTGGGATATCCTGGGCCTCCTGTAACCCGCAGAACGGCCAAAGCATTTCTAGGACACTTTTCGTGGGCGCAGGGAAAGTGGTCAGAGCAGGCATCTGAACCGCACTGAATGAGCCAGTTTGGGGGCACCTGCCAGTCTCAGACCCTCCCAGAGCCCTGGCCCGGCTGGTGCAGGGGACCCAGTCATGCAAAGTAGTGCACTGAGCTCTTCCAACCCCAGCCCGATGGGCTGGACAGGGCTCACTGAAGATGTGGGAAACGCGGGCTACACTTTGCTGGGGGGGCTGGTTCTCTGCTAGGCTTGGGGTCACTTTCAGGAAAACGTGGAAGTGAAGAAGCAAAGCTGAGTGTGTGAAATGTGGTAGTGATGTCACTTAACCTGTGTTGTAAACATGGGTTTTGGGACAACTGTTCACACTAGGCTAGGGGCTCGGGAAGCGAAAGAGAAAGACATGGTCTCACCAGGGTCCCAGGCTCTCAGAGGAGGCAGCATGGTGGGGGGCCCTGGGTCGTGGCCGGAGCTCAGCCCTGAGGCTTGTGGATGGATGACAGACAGGCTGTCATGTGTCCTCCACTGGCTTTGTCTTCAGGACCACTGCCGGGCAGGATGGAACCCAGCGGCTCCAGACAAGGCTCTCGCCTAGGCGCGGTGGGTGCTGGAAGTTGCTGTTTCTCGCTCCTCTGCCCCTCCCAGCACCAGGTCTGCATTTCTTTCCTTGGGGAGGAGAGGCCCCTTGACCGGCTGGTGCAGGGGACCTGAGACCCCGTGCCCGGGGGCTGGGCTGGCAGAGGGTGCTGTGCAGAGTCTGAACAAGGTGCCTCCTGTGTGCTTCCGGCTTCCAGTGGAGGAGAAAACAGGCTTCCCTACAGCAAGCATTTCTCGTTTAACATGAGAAGGCGGGCCAGTGAGGCCCAGCAGATGGTCACCTGGAGCCGAGAGCAAGTCCTTGCAGGGACAGCTACCCCAGCATCCCGGCGGTCTCCAGCTCCACATCCCGAGTTAGTTCTGAGCACATGGTTGGGGCAGCTTCTGCTGGTCAGTTCACCCCAGTGGCGGCGTCACTGTGCTGCACCCGGGGTGAGGATAGTCCCTCACTGGGAGCTGTGGAGGTGCAGGACGGTGTCCTGGGGATCTCTGAAAGCAAGCTGGGGTTTGTGTCAGACTCAGGAGGTCTGCGGACGAGGAGCCTCCTGGACGGCCATCCAGCTTGGCACCTGCAGGGGGTCCTGTCACCTCGCTGCCCCCACAGGGCCTGGGGACCGGGTGCTCCTGTGGTGGGGCCGTGGGACTCCCTCTGTGGCAGGGAACCCCAGCCCTTTGTGTGAGAGCAGGGAAACAGGAAGAGTCCCAAGATCACCTGGAGCAAAGACAGGACCTGGGGATTCAAGTTCCTGCCCACCGCTGGCCAGCGTGGCTTCACACCCTCCAGGCAGTGTAGTCCAACTGCTCAGTTAGCCGAGAGCATCTGGGCCGTGGCTCTGCCCATCTCCCAGATGCCAGGGAGAAGGTCCCATGGCCTGCTCAGACAGACTGCACTGGTGGATCTGGTCATCCCTTCCTCTGCAGACACGGCGGGGCAGGAACGGGCACTAGAGGCTCCTGTGCGCCATGCTGGATGCCGACTGTGGAGAGGTGAGGAGGCTCCACGCATGAGAAGCCAGCGCCCTGCTCCAGGTGTGCCCACACAGCATCTGGACAAGACGAAGAATCCCCAGATCTGAAGATGAATGGGGTGGGGTTAAATTCTTCACTTCAGAGGTAGACTTTGAAGAAAAACCCAAGCTCCTATACTGTCTCAAAGGGAATTCTGCCTGGCGTGGGGCTGGAAGAAGTTCTTAGATTATAGTCTTTATTTTTTCTGGGACCAGGGATCGAACTCAGGACCTTATGCTTTTGAGACAGGTGTGGTGCCACTGAGCTACATCTCAGATCCAAGAGGAAGTTCTTAGAGCTTGCCTCCCTCCCTGCCCCCACCCAACTCTCTCAGTTTTACATTTTGTGTCCTCAGATGAGTTCTTTTATTGCTACAACATTTTAGAAAGCAGCCATTGCTCTTTCACCAGCAGAGTACGTGATGCCAACGACCGCGGGTTGGGGGAACCCAGACTCTTGGTTGTGCCTCTGTCCTCTGTGGGCAGAGAGATGCATTTCTTCTCTCCCACTGTCCCCCATCATCACAGTGTGATGATGTCCCCCATCTCACACACTGTCCCCCATCATCACACTGTGGTGATGTCCCCCAACTCACACACTGTCCCCCATCGTGGGGAGCACTGATGACTCCTGAGGAACCGCACCCGCTACGGGCCGTGTCCAGTGTTCTCCACACACCAGCGTCTCTCCACCTGCTGTGCACAGAGCGTGCAGGGACAGCGCAGGGCCGTCTGCTCTTCCTCCTCCCTGTGCCCACCGAGTCCCTCTGTGTGAAATACCAGCTCCAGCCAGGACAGAGGACAGAGCCTGCACCTCATGGCACACTTCTGAGCCTGTGCGATGCTCAAGGAGAAGAGTGTGAGGGTGGGCTGCGGGCATCCTCTGCATGACGTGACAGTGAGGGTGGGCTTGGAGGTGGTGAGGAGGGTGGCAGACGCACGTGGGGCACAGGAGGGCACAGTGGAGGGTCTCGGTGGAGAGCCTGGAGAGCTGTCCCCTGTGGTGTGGCAGAGCCTCAACCCTGCACCACAGTGCTTTCTCTGTGGATGATCTGCACGCCCCTGGAGCCTGGAACTTTATGGAAGATGTGGAGAAAAGGATAATGTTGGCAATACATGGGCTCTGTGAGAAATCCAGGTTTGAGCCATCACAAGGAGTCCCGTGGGCCGCAGTCACTATGCCTGAGAGTAGCGGCACCATTAGGACCAGACCAGGTGACTGGGAAGGCCGCAGACATCTACTCTCTGCCCCTGGCCCAAGGGAGGGGCTGGTCTGGAGAGCCACGGGCCTGGACCCGGCTGTGGGCTCCCAGCTGCCTGAACTGTCCATGCCCACTTGCTCTCTGGCAGATGGGAGTGAGAATGAGTTGGAAGAGATCAAAGGCTAGTCAGTGCTGAGACGTGTGTGCTTATTGATAATAGTTGGTGGCAATTTCGACTGAAATACAAATGACCTTTGTGATAAGATAAATATCCTAACATTGTGAACCCTGGACTCATGGCCAGAATGATCGCTTTGCGAGCTGCCAGTGAAGAAAGTAATTTCTGTTCGAAGATCAGCAGGGCACAGGGGTCACATCTGTGAACACCAGCAGAAAGCACCTGCAGACACCTGGAGCCAGGCTGCAGGTGTGAGGGAAGGGGCGGCTGCGTGGCTTAGTGTCAGCCACTCCATCTGCTTCTCATCGACCACCATGCGAGGCAGGAGGTGTCGCAGCCATGACTCACAGCCCAGTGGGAGGCTGAAGCAGAGCCTGCCATCACACTCGCCTCCTCCTCACTCTCCTGCCTTGGTCACCTCTGAGGAGGTCGCTTGTGGGGCTGCCAGGGGAGCAGGGGTCGGGGAGCCCCGTGCGGCATCGGGTTAGGAAGATGCTGCTCCTCGGGGGACCCGAGAGGCCATGGCCCAGATGGCTCCGGAGAGCTGAACGCAGGCGGCCCCACGTGCGACCCGTGACTCAGGACGGGACAAGAGAGTGGCTGCCCTGGGCCTGGCAGGTGGTGACTACATGAATGTTACGGTGGCTTTTCCTGAAGGTGGTGACAGGATAGACTGGAGTACGCGGCTTGTCTGCCTCTTGGCCTCCAGGGAATAGGGCAAATATTACTATTTCTGTTTGTGTTTCCAGAATTTGAAAACATTTATGTAACTGCAGGTATATAAAATATCTGAGTTATTTGGTACCGTGTATCACAAGACTCACCATCGGCTTCTTCAGCTCCACAATCCCGCCGCTGGCCGTCACTCTCAGCGTGGTCCACTGCCGTGTGCGCAGATAGACGTTCATTTTAATGTCATTTAAAGTCTTGAAAAAAATTAGGCGAACAAAGTTCTGTGTGGCACAATGATGCCAAAGTCTGTTATATAGCCACGAGAGAAAGGCGTTTACAAGTGGAGAACACTTTGGCTGTAGTGCTGTGGGAAATCAGGGCGTGAAACTGACCATGCAGAAGGAATACAGGTCAGTGAAAACACACGATTCACTGAAGGCCAGAAACAATATACCCTTAGCTGTTAACGATTGTGATTCTAATGGATGGAATTATGAATTCTTCTTTGTCAACTTCTGCAGTATCAAAAGTACCTTTAATAAATAGGTACCATCGTACGATGAATCAATAAACATTAAAAACCATGGGAAGCAGCAATCCATGTCAGCGAGACCGGCCTCAGAGGCCCATCCTGGGCAGCCTGGCACCCGTGCCTAACCTCTGCTGGCTGCGTGGCTTCCGGCGTTTCACAGCAGGGGCCAGAGGGAGGGGTAGAGAGAGCAGCCGCAGACCCAGAGGCTCTAGCCGGGCAGCCGGGCTCCCTGAGGTGCAGGGTGAGCGGTTTCCCAGGGGAGCTCGGGAGCTGAAGCTGGGGCTGGGCCGGTCGCTGAGGGTGGCGCTGGGTCTGCCCTGTCGGTTTCTGGTGCCCCCTGCGTGGCCAGCTTGACCACTGCACCACCATGGAATTCTCCCTGGGTTAGCAGGAGTCGGGAGTGAGGGAGGATTCCATCGCTAATTAGTTTCAAAACCACCGGCCTGGGAGGTGCGCCTGCCTTTCACTTTTCACAGTGCTGGGAACTCGGCAGCGTCAGTGTGCCACGCTGTGGCTTGGACCCGCAGCCTCCTCTCCCGCACACCAGCACTCCGCTGTCTGCACTTGCAGGTCACACTGCTCAGGTGCCCCTTGCAGGGGGAATCGTGCCGTGTCTGTCCTGACTGGCTCGTTCCGTGCGTCATGTGTGTCAAGGCTTCTTTTGATCTTCCCCTTTTTTTAAAAGACAGGATTTTACTACATAGTCCAGGGTGACCTTGAGTTACTCTACGTCCCACGTTGGCCTTGAACTTGCCCTCCTCCTGCCTCAGCTGCCCAAGTGCTGAAACTTCAGGCGTGGATCACCATGCCCCACTCAGGACTCATTCTACTTTAGGATACGCATGCATCATGTTTTCTCTGACCATTCATTTGTGAGTGGACTTTTGGATTGTGAATAACTATGTAATTAATAGAAGAGAGCAAATATCTCAAGTTCTGACCAGAGCTTTTAGGTAAATATTCAGGAGTGAGATTACTGGATTTTGTAGTAGTTTTGTTTCCAGATTTTGGTAGAAGCTCAGTATGAGTAGCATGCAGCGATACCCCTTCCCAGGCCATTCACGAGGCTCAGCGAGCCAGTGCCCACACCCTGGACAGCACCCAGGACTGTCCGGCCGATGCAACGTCTTCCCAGGACCCGAGCTGCATTTCCTGATGCTGGATGGCCAGCACTTCTTCTCACCTTATTTGTGTGTCTTTTCAGGAGATAGAGCTTTTCACGTTCTTTATTCATTTTGGGGGGTCACATTTATTTTCATTAATAGAGTTAGAATTCCTTATACATTTTGAATATTACTTTTCTCAGATACATTTGTCAATGTTTCTCCCGTTCTGTCGGTTGTATCCCTGTTGGTTGTTTTCTTTGATGTGCAGAATCATCCTAGGTTGATGTAGTCCTGTTTATCTGTCTCTTTACCCATCCATTCAGTAGGATACGTTTGCAGTACAGATCAACCCCAGGGTGCCTCCCACTGAGCTTCGTCCCCTGTGCTTTTTAGTTTTTGAGCTGGATCTCACTAAGTTGCCCAGGCTGACTTCAAACTTGAGATCGTCCTGCTTCAGCCTCCCAGGTGGCTCGGATCACTGGTGTGCACCACTGCACCAGGATATTTGTTGATTTTTGCTGTTATGTCTTGTGTTTTATGGTGTGATAGTAAAAAACAAACAAACAAAAAAACACTGCTGAGACCAATGGTATAGAGCTTCCCTTTATGATCTTTTTAAAGAAATTGTGAAGTTTCAAGTCTTACAGTTAAGTATTTAAACTAATTTATTCTAATACTTTGTTCTGTTAGGGTAGCATATCACACTGATCAATTTCATGGACTGAACCTTTTTTGCATCTCAGGATAAAACCCCCTTGGTCATAGTGTATGATCTTTTCTGTGTGGTATAAATTCAATTTACTAGTATTTTGTTGGTTTTTCATCTGTATTCATTGGAGATATTGGCCTATAGTTATCTTTAAGACTGTTAGCAGTGTCTTTGTCTTTGGAATTAGAATAACACTGGCTTATAAAAAGAGTTTAGAAGTGTTGGGAGGGAAGGAGTGGTATGGTGGAAGGCGGAAAAACAAAATAAGGTAATTAAGATGGGTTATTTGCTTTTACTAACTTCACATGATAATTGTAAATGTGTGGTGCATACCTCTACTCATAAGAAAATAAAACAGTAATATAGATAAGGATTTGGGAACAATTCCATCCTCTTCATTTTTTAAAAAAAATTTCAGAAAGGTCATTGTTACTTCTTTTTAATGTTTGGTTGTATTCTCCAGGGAAGTCCTGTGGCCCTAGGTCTGTCTCTTTTGAAGATGTTTACTCTTGATTCAGTTTCCTTGTTAGTTAGCGGTCCATTCAGATGTCCTATTTTTTCATGGTTCGGTATTGTTAGGTTTTGTATTTCAGTGAGTAATTATTCATAGTGCCCCATAGTTAATTTCATTCCCATGGCAGTAGCTAAATGTGTCCTTTCACTGCTGTCTTCATTGATCTGAATCTTCCTCTTTGCTCTTTTTCTTTATTCAGCTACCAGTTAGTAAAACATCAATTCTTAGTTGCATTAATATTTTTCAGTTATTTTCTTATTCCCTCATTTATTTCTGCTTTAATCCATAGTGTGTCCTCTTTGAACTCAGGGCTGAGTTTGTTCTTACTTCTCAGCTCCAGACGTATATTTTGATCATAGGCATTTATTGCTGTGAAGTCTTTCTCAGCAGACTGTGGCTGTTGGGTGTAAGATTTGGTATTTTGTGGTTTGTTTTGATCAGCCTCAGAGTATTTTCTAATTTACCTTTATTTTCTTTGACCTATTGATTGTACAAGTGTATTGCTTAATTTCCACATATTTTAAAATCTGCCTTTGCTACTGATTTTCATTCTCATTTCATTATGGTGGGAAAAGGTACTTGATATGATTTCAGTCTCCTTAAGTTTGTTAAGACTTGGTTTGCCCATCCCGTGATCTGTCCTGGGGACATTCCATTACACTTTGAAAGAGAGGGAGTCCTGCTGCAGTGGCTGGGATGTTTACGGGTCTGTTTAATCCATTTGATCTTGCTGTTGTTGGAGTCTACTGTTTTCTTACTGATTTTCTGTTTGGATGTTGTGTCCATTATTGAACGTGAATATTCTACTCTACCATTATTGTGTTGTTATATAGTTCTCTTTTTATTTCTGTCAAGGTTTTTTCAATATATGTATTACTCAGCTTTCCCATTGCCGAGACCAAATACCTGACACTCACTGCTTGGAGCAGGAGAGGCTTAATTCATTTATGTTTCAAGGGATTCAGTCTGTTTGGCTGCTCCGAGGCAGAGACGCTATGGTGGAAGGGCAGGGCAGAGCAGAGCTCCTTTGTTTGTGGTGATGAGGAAGCAGAGCAGGGAAGAGTGCGCCAGAGGCCAGGGTCAAGGACCAGACGCGGACCCCACAGTCCCCCTCCACGAGCACTGAGTGCTCAGACGTACCCAGGATGTGCTTCACTGACCCCAGAAGGTCGCCAGCCCGGTCAACTTGATGATTCACTGTGATTGACACGACATATCTGAGTGCTCTGATGTTGACTATAGACATTTAAATAGGAACATTTGTTTACAACTGTATATTCTCCGGGTGAATTAACTCCTTTGTCATTATATACTAGACAGTGTCCTTTAAGTCCTTTTTTCCACCACTAGGTAGCAGCTCCCTCGTTGTCGCTGATTGCATGGATCATCTTTTCTCTACACTTTTGCTGTCAGCCTGTGTCTGTCAGTCTAACATGAGTCTCTTGAAGGGAACCATGGGATCGTGATTTTACCACCCATTTGTGCAGCTGCTCTGTGTCCTAGTGGGGCATTTTAACTCACCTACATTTAAAATATCTACTTAAGGAGAATTTATGATTAGCATTTTGTTCTTTTGTGTGTTTTATGTCTTTGGATTCTCCTTTTCTCTCTCTGTTATTGGTGAGTGAGTTTTTTTGTGGTGACATGGTTTGATTCTTTTCTCATTTTTCTTTTTCTCATTTTCTTTGTGATTACTACAGGGCTTACATAAAACATTTTACATTTACAACAACTAACTTTAAGCTGATAAAACTTATCCTCATATATAAAACATACCTGTTCTGTTTCACCTAGTGTTTAATTGTTATAAATTATATTTTTATACTGTGTATCACTGTCACATTTTTGTAGTTATCATTATTTTTAGACCTTGATGGTTTGCTCTCGTGCTATAATGAAGACTGGTTTATGCGGCACCATAATTACAGCATGGGGACACCTATGGATATATCTATATGTTTACCTTTACCATAGAGCTTTATATTTTCATATACTTTGTGTTGTTGTCAAGTTGAAGCACAGTTTTCAGCATTTTTTGTTAAATGGGTCTTGTAATAATGAACAAATTCAGATTTTCTTTTTTTGAAGATATTTCTATGTTATTCTTGAAGGAGAGTTTTTGCACATGGGGTGATCTTGACTGGCAAATCTCTCCCACCCCAGTATTTTGAATACATCACTCTCTCTTTCTGTCCTACAAGATTTTCGCTGAAAAATCCACTGATAGCCTCACTGATGTCCCTTGTATGTGATAAGTCGTTTTTCTCTGATACGTTCCAAATTCTCTCTTGCTTTGCCCTTTGACCACGATTATAATCTCTTCCAATCAATATGACCTTAGATTCATTTTAGTTTGAGTAATTTGGACTTCTTGAATCTGGATATATTTTATGTAAACCCATAATTACCAAAAAGAAAATGTCTGTTTTTTTAATCTAGATATATGTCCTTCCACAGATTTGGGATGCTCTGGCCATTATTTCTTCAATAATCTATCTGTCCTATTTCTTTCTCTTCTTTTTCCTAATCTCCCGTAGATTCACTCATTAGTCAGCATCATGATGTTCAAAAGTCTCGGCTTCCTCTCTCCTTCTCATTTACTTTTATTGTCACTTCTCTGGGTGACAGCAAATGATCTGTCTTCTAGTTCGTTGGTTAAGTCTGCTGTTGAGCCCCAGAGGTGAATTTTTCAATTCTGTGGTTGTGTTCAGCACTACAGCTTCTGTTTGATTAAGACCCTTTCTATACCTTGGTTATATTATTATTGTGAACTGACTGTTTATTTTGAATTCTTTGTAAAGTAGTTTATACACTTTCTTTCTTTCTTTCTTCTTCTTTTTTTTTTGTACTAGGCTTAGAGGTTCGTGCTGTTCCTGTGATTAGGCCATGCTTTCCAATTTCCTTATGACCATTTAGCTTTGCTGGAGTTGTGCATTTAAATAACAGCCCTGTCTCTGCCTTTGCATACTGGGTTTCTACAGGGGATGTCCTTCACCAGCCAACGCAGATAAGCGTTCTTGGAGCCTCATAACCTTTCTAAGGGGCGGATCTGCTCTGAGTTGGTGCAGTCCCCCATGGAGTCTCCTGGGAAGGGTTTGCTGGCTTCTCAGCGTCTGTAGTCTCTTGCTCCCTCTAGTGCCTGTCTGCAGCTTGACACATTCCAAGGGGCTATCGCAGATAGGAAGTTAGCCCTGCCTCTGGGGAGTACCCTGGAGTTCTGCAGTAGTGCACACATTCTCCATCGGTCTCTTGTCTCCCTAACACCACGAGCAGCTGAGCTCACAATGTCCCCTTATCCTCCAGATGTGCAGAGTACACTGCTTCCTCCTGAGCACTCTGAGCAAGACACACAAACACCAGGGTCCCAAGCGGCCTCTTCCCTCTCCTCTGCCTCTGTCTCTCCTCTGTCCCTCTTTCTTGACAAGGTGTCTCTATGTTTCCCGAACGGGCCTTGAACTCCTAGTCCTCCTGCCTCGGCCTCCCACGTGACTGGAGTCATGGGCAGGTGCCACCGTGCCTGGCGTCACCATTTCAGTGTGGCTCTTCTTGGCTCTGAACTTGCTTAAGACTGAGTACTCTCCCGCCTTCTGGGGTTCTGGTGAAGGCTTCTGTCCATGTTTTTAGCCGGTTTTTCTGTTGGATGATGGGGCCTGGGGCTTCCTGTGCTGCTGCCTTGCTGATGCTAAGTTATGAGGAATGAGAACTTGTTCCACACCCTGGGGCCCTGCATTCTCCTGCAGTGGGCCTCTTCCTCTGCATGCCTCCTTTAACAGAGTGCCCTTCTCCTCAGTTCTGCCCCAAGACTGACCCTGGGGCCTCAGCAAAGAGCTTAGCTCTGTGCTTGGCCCTGGAGGACAACTTCTGGGACAGACAGAGCACAGGATCCTCTGTGACCGCGGCCTGCACTCAGGGCCGAGTAGTGACGAGCACTGTCCTCAAGTGCAGACCACGCTGCTCCCTTGCCACAAGCAATGCCCTGCGTCATTGGGCTGGATTCTCTCAGCAGGTGAGAGCAGTGCACAGGGGCCCGGGGTGGGGGCACCTGGGCCGACTGGCCTGGCCTGTCCCCCTCGGAGGCCAGGGCATCGGGCTCCTGCTCCCACAGACCCGTCTTCCTCTGGTGAAGGGTGAGGACCCTTCCTCTCTCTGTCCCCCAAGTGTTTCTGGATGCGCATCAGTCCTGGTGCTGCCCACTACAGTCACCTGCAGGAGGCAGACTGCGGTGGGATTATAATCCGTACCACATCCGATGAGGTTGTCAGCAGAAGCACTGATTTTTACCCTGCTGAGTGGATGTGGGTATTGTTTTCTAAATGGTGAAGTTTATGGGGTAAATGATGATTCATATAATGGAATCAAAAGATTTACAGTTTTCTATGCAATTCTTTTATAAATTCACAGATATATCTAAATGTAATTACATTTCTAATAATTTCACTGATATTTACAGTTACTTCTGCCTCTGAAGAGTGAGTTTACTCTAAATTAAAACTAATATAAGAACACAATGACGCAGGGGTTCTCATGTAGTTTGGCATTGTGAATAAAGAAGCCAAAGTCTTGGGGCAATCTTGATTATAATAGTGTAAGTAAAGGCTTTTCCAGAATGAAAGAAAGAAAAGTAAATTCCACTTTGTGCAATTAGTTCACAGCAATATGTAAATTATATATGCCTTTAAGGTGATACTCCACTAACATCAATACCAAACAGTACAACAGCCAGATATTTACAAGTCACATAAGTTTTGCTTCATTTTTTTAGTAGTGGGGACTGAACCCAGTTCAATATATATTTTTCCTCTTAAAAATACATATCTCCTACTCTTTAAAAATATGTATAATTTTTATTTTAAGGGAAGATCTCACTAAAGTGCTAAATTGTCCAGCCGGGACTTGAAATTGTGATTCTCCTGCCTCAGTCTCTCAAAGTGTTGGAATTATAGGAATGTGTCACTGTACCTGGCTTTTAGTTCAATGTCTTTGATGTCTTAATTATTTCACTCATATAAAACTATAGTCTTGTATACATTTTAAGGGTTTGCTTCTATCAGAATGTAATTGTTAAAGTGGGAATATAGAATATATTTTTCCTACCAGTTTACCAGCTTATATGAATTTTAAATAATTAACTTGCGTAGCTGGCAGATTTCTAGCCTTCTCTCATTCTGAACTCCCCATGTGTCAAGGCTGGACTGGACAGGCTGCACAACAGTCCACCTACAGTGTGGACAGGCCTATTTCTGCCTGTGGGGCTGTGTCTCTGCTCCCCCTGCCACACCTGGCGAGGTCCTGCCATGGCACCTGCTGGCTGGAAAGTCCTTGTCCTCAGTTACTTCTTCAGCGAACCCCTAAGGGCATCCAACTCCTGCCAGCAAGTGTCACTTCTGTCCTTCTTGAAAATACCAGCTCTGAGGTAATTTGATTTCTATACATATGCTCACATTTTAAAAACAAATTTCCAGATTACCTCTGTCAAGGAGAAGAGAGTTTTGTGTGTATGTGGTAAAACTCAGCTCAAAATAGATCACAGGTTACACATGTGACCTGGAACTGTAAGACCAGAAGAAGCCATGGGGAAATACTTCAGGACTTTCCCTGGGGTTTTGGCAGATACCTCAGAAACTGGATTGGAAGCTTGAGAAATAAAAGCAAAAGCAGGCAAAAGGAATGCAGCAGACTGGCACCCTTCTACACTAACAGTTAGCAGAGTGCAGAGACAACCAGGAGAACAAATGTGCAAACTAGACTTCTGAGAAGGGATTGACATCCAAATTCAATTGAAAAAAATCAACAGAGAAAACACAGATATCTGATTAAAAGATGGGCAAAAGATCTAAAAAGGCTTTTCTCACTACATACAAATGGCCAGAAAACAATGCTTCCCATCACTGGTCGTCAGGGAAATGAGAGTCCAGACAGCGGTGAGAGCCCCCCTCACCCCCGGCAGCGCGGTGCGCTGGGAGGCTGCGCAGAGCGAGTGCTGGAGGGCTGTGGAGGGAAGGGAGCCTCTGCACACTGCGGCTGGGAACGGGTAGCAGTACAGTCACTGAAACTTTAATTCACAGTTGAAATCATGGGTTTAACTCTTTTACATTTAAAAATTGTAAAAGTGGAGTTAATTTTTAATCTACTTGTAAAAGACACACTATTTTCTTTGTAGTGATTATTACAAATTTGAAGAGATTGTTTTATAAAACAAAAAACTGCACATAGTTTGGCCACTCTAATAAGGAAGTTTTAGTCACAGATAAGCTTCAGTTTGCGAAGGTATATTTTAAAGTTTTCCATGAATAGTAAATTTTTAATCACTCCTAACTTTAGAAGCATGCTTATACGAGTAGATGAGTTGCTTTCTCCTTGTGGAGACATAATACCCAACACTTGGACCATAAGGGGCTTCATTTAGCCTCACAGAAGTGGCCCAGGGCACGGAGTAGCAGAGGAAAGCTACACACCTCAGGAAGCAGAGAAAGAAGTGGGAGCCGGAACAGGGCTCCTGCGGCCTGCAGGGTCATGGCTCCAGTGACTGGCTCTTCTGGCCAGGCCCCGCCTCCGAGCAGCAAGTCAACCTCACCATCCTACGATCCAGTCACCTTCGATGCACCTGAGGCTTCTGGGGCCACTTTAGATCTGCACCATAATAAAGAAATGTATTTCCTAAAACGAAGCCAAGTCCTAAGTATCCTCTATCTGCCTGAGGGTGCCTTAGAGTTACTTTCCATAAATGCCATCACCTAAACCAGAATCTGTACAGACGTTGTTTGGCTGTGCTTTGTGGGACTTCACAGCGTGCTCAGGCCTGGTCTGCACCACGAGACCCTGGTTCTGAGTGTTGGGAACTTTACAGCACAGGCACTGACTGTTACCAGCACGCAGGTCGGCACTTCTGGACCATAGGTCTGGGTGCCATGTTTGCTTAGCAGGGACGCTGCACGGGCGGTGTCTGCCGTCACTTACCAAGCAACAATAGGTCTCATTTTTTCAGCCTTCTGTGCAGAAGACTGCAGAATGAGAAATGCAATGATTCTTGTTTATTTTTATAAATTTGTTTCCCACTGTATCGAGGGGTGTGGGACTTGGCTTGTGAAAACTTAGGGGTATTGGGAGTTGACTTTATGTGATGTCAGTGTCTGTCTACTGGTGGCGTCTGGTGATCTAAATAGTGGCTTTCAATCCTTGCTGGACTGGAGTCTTCCTAGAGAGGCCCTGTCGCCCAGGGCACGGCCTGGCAGTGCTCAGCGGATCCTGCAGTTCCCCTCGACTGCGCCCACACGGCCTGGCCAGCCTGCCCTCCGCTGCAGCCGTCTGGCCGTGGCTGCGCCACTTCCTCTTGGCTCAGTATATATCCTGCCTCAGTACCACAGGAAATGCATGCTGGGGCTCCAGCTTATGTTCTCCCCGGGGGAGGTGGGCAGAGTCCCCTTTGCAGAGGAGCCCGGGTCTTGTCTATTGGGGTTCTTCTCTCTCCATGTGTGCGAAGGTGGGTCCTGGCTGTTGGAGGGTTCCCTCACCAAACTTTACCCACTGCCATACCTCCTGGGAGAGCGGACGGACGTGAGATCAGAGCTCTCACGGTGATAAGCGGCTGAAACCCAAGGCTACTGCCCTGTTTGGGGTGGGGTAGGGCAGGGGCAGTCTGTGCTTGTCATATATCTCTTAGGTCCAGATCTCCTTGAACACCTTCTAAAATATCTCTCAATGTTCTCTCATTCAGAAGAAGAGTCCTATCTATAGCCCCGTGCTCACCTGAACCATTTTCCACATTCATTCACCTTTTCAGAGTCATTGTTGTGTATCCCACGTGTCCAGACCCTGAGGACTCCCAAAGCCGAGGCTTGTGGGTCTTGAGAGCAGCAGTTTCTCCACAGACTCACTGGGGAACACGTGAAGTAAATAGTGTAAGCTCATCCGTTTTGAACAATGAATCTCTGCAAAGGGTTATCTTTGTGAATGTTTATGACTGTAATATAAGTAGATGCACATTCGTGCAAATTCAGACCAAGAAAGCACATCTGAAATGTGTTGCTAATGCACACTTAGACCCTTCTAACTTGTCCATTTCAGCACTAAATATTTAAATTCTCTTTAAAGATGCCAACCAGTTGCTAATTCATGATAATGCCATTCTGCTGTAAAACTTTACAGTGTTCTAAGTAAAACTGGTACATAATTTTCAGTGCTAATGTTGAAGCCTCGAGTTAGGAACTGGATAACTGCTATGTGATCACCTGGCTCTTGGTGCCTACACACACTGACAGTGCCAGCGAAGTTCCGCGCTCCTTTGTATGCTTATAAATTATTCACCTGTTCTGCTGGAGTTCTTGAATTATCATTCATATATTTAAATACTATCTTGCTTTATGAGTATTTGCCTGTGGCTGAATAGAGTCTAATGAAAACAAAACCAAGCCGTTTGTCTTTGCTTTCCCAAGTTCCTCAGAAGTGGATCTCATTTAAAATCATCAGTTTCTAATCTCCAGGTATCTTGGCGACCTAAATCAGTTCATCTGAATTTTGGAAGCTGAATTTTCTGGATTGTTTGTCTTTGGTTCTGGGACCATGACCTAGCTACAATAGACAGCCCCATGACAAATTTAAAGGGAAATACTCAGAGCCACGTGGCGCCGGGTTCTCCTGGCACTCCTGGCCTGGGCATTGGTAGCTTCTGCAAACTCATCGCACTTTCAGTCTTCAGGTGACCATTCTTCCTCCGTGGCAACACCAAGGAGGGGCTCGGCCACCCCTAGACTTTGGGGAATACAGCCTGCGGTCACTTGTTTTCATCTAAATGTGGACCCTTAGCGGAAAGGTGGAATGACGCAGATGAAGCCTAAAGAGACTGGCAAAGTAGGTTTACTCAAAACCTGTGATTTCTGTCATTTCTAAAGATTTACTCTTAGTTCTCTTTCAGATTCTGTGTTTTTTCATATTTCTAAACAAATTTTTATGGAGATGGAGTCTTATTGAATTTGCTATGAACTCTAACAGAATTTTAAACTTTAGAAATAGCCATAGATTCACATGGATTTTCATATCTATAACACACATTGCAGATTAGGTCAAGTGTCTCAGTTAACAGAAGAAGAAACTCAAAGTTTAGTGGACTTGTCCCAGGTCCTCAGATATTCAGTGGCATAACGTCTCTATGCTGTTTGTTAAACTTTAATTCTTGTAGGGAGATTGCAATTTTCTTTGCCATTTTCCTGATTTCTTGAATGCTTGGGATTTAGGATTTGGAAAAGCAAAATTTTCTCAAGAAATGCCAAGAAGCAATTCTGTATGGACACAGCAGCACACGTTGCTGGCTGGCTCCTGGTTTCCGCTGTGGGCTATCTCCTGCAGCCTGGCCCCTGCCTGTGTTATTTGCTGAGAAGCAGCTCTGTATCCGGTCACATGTATATTCCTCCAGTCACCACAGTGCTCTTATCTCCAGAAATGTTAGGAAGTGCCATTTCTACTGTCACAGGGAGTCATAACACTCACTGTCCAAGGGCGCCAACCCCCTAGAATCTGGTTTTTCCATTCATTACCCGAACTTTGAACCAATGGCCCTTGTGACACTGTGACATGTTTTGTGTTGTAGTTCAGCTGTCTTTAACATGAGATCTTGGTCTGGTTTTGTTAAAATTGCACTTGTGGTTAACTGAGATAAAGGTTTTTTTGAGTGTAGTATAGAAACTTTCCTGCTCTTTAATTAATATACTTTAAATGGGGCGCTTGTAGCCCTAAGCGCGTTGTTTCCCCCAGTGTTTTTCATTCCTCTGAGAACTACCTGCCAACATGGGAATGCTGCCAGGCTCCAAGGCAGCCACGGGCGGTCACCCAAAGATCTCTCTCCCACCGCACTCAGCTCCAGGCGCCCCAGATGGTGACACTGGCGACTATGTTCCTCTTCATGCCTTTTAACATGCCTGCTTAGGTGTGAACTTTTCATCTAGTCAGAGAAGAGAGCCAGGATGTGGAGCTAGGGAGAGGAGTGTCCAGGGTCAAAGCGGAGGAGCTCTTTGGGTACCTGGGCCCTGAGTGCCCCCTGAGCATCTCACTGAGTAACTCACATTGCTGGCCTTGGGTCCGTGCCCCAAGGAAGACTTCTGGGTTCCTAGCTGTAAAGTCTTGTTTCTCTCCAGCCACCTCAGTTTTCTCTTGTTGCACAACAAACCAGCTAAGAAAATTAGTGGTTTAGCAAGCAGCCATTTACTTTTGCCGGACTCTGCCTGGGGGCAGTTTGGACAGGCCTATCCTTGTGATGCCTGGGTGCACAGGAGCAGTTCTGGTCATTGCTGGGTTTTCTGGGGGAGTGACTGGACTAGATGGCCTTATTCAGGTGGATATGGCAGTCGGATGCCTGACTTCCCCTCCTCTACATAATCTTCGTCTGATGCAGTGTTTTATCTTCAAGGAGGTCAGCCTGGGTTTATGCATGAATTACCTAAAAGGGTAAGGGCAGGAGCTATTCCCTGAACACTGGTGAGAACAGAAGCGTTCAGGGCAAAAGTGGACTTTTCTTGCTTTCTTCTGTGTAAGAAAGTCACAAAAGCATCACAGACAAAGGGGTTGAGAAACAGACTTGTCTTGATGGGAGGAACCTCAGAGAACTTGCACTCATCCTTACCTCCCCTCCTGGAGTATGTTCTTCAGGTATACTTATTTACATTCCTCCCACATAAAACTATTCATCTTCTCCAAAGACTTCTTCCCCAAAGTCTCATTCTATTATGACATCGGCTTGAAGTTCATTATCTCATTGTCTGTATAAGTCTAGAGGGAGGTGGAGGTCCCCTAATGTAGTTCCTTGGGGGTGGCATTGGTCAGCTTTCCTGCTGCTGAGACCAGTTACATGACACCTGATACCTGAAGGGTGAGAGGTTTAGTTTGACTCGTAGTTCCAGATGTTTCAGTCCATGGATGGTTGGCTCCAAGACAGGAACATCATGGCAGAGGGGCACAGTGGGGTAAAGCTGCTCACTGCATGACATCCAAAGCAAAGAAGGGGATTGCTGCCAGGGGAGAAAAGGCTAGGGGCCAAATACAGGCCCTGACCTGGCCTGGACCTGCCTGGACTCGTGCAGAAGTGGATGTCGCTAATTTCCATAGGGCTGTCAAGCCAGTCAAGCTGAGAGTCAGGATTAACCATCCCAGAGGTGGCGGCTCTTGACCAGAGATCTATGAATTGCAAAGGCCAGGTCTGTTTCCCTGGCACATGCAATATGTCATGGTGATGCCAGGAAAGACACCTGAAATAGGCAATTGCCTTCTAAAGAGGGCAAGGAATGTAGAGATTCTACAATTCCACGGCTCAACAGCCACATATCTTTAGAGTGGCTGACTCTGGTGATGAGGCGCATCAATAGGCTAGGGTTCTGCTACCTGGGTGTGATTTTCTAATCCCATGCTTTCCTTTGTGCTTGACACCCCTGCTTTCCAATAGATCCCATGGGTTCTTTACATTTTGCTATGAGATGACCTGCATATGTAGTTGAATATATCATTAGCTTACTTTTTTGACCTCAGAAATTTGGGGGCCTACAGAACTCCTTTGAATGGTTTCATTTCCTATTAACCCATTTTGGCATGAAATCTTTTTACTAATTCAGAAAATCTATTTGTTATTGACTTAAAGTCCTGTGAGGTCATATTACAGAGTCTTATAGACATATGCATAATTTGATAATTAACCCAAGGCCAATTGCTAATCTGAGGACTTTTTTTGGCTGGAGAGATTGGGGAATGAGAAGCCATTTTATCTTCAGTCCCGCAAATTCCAAGATATGTCTACGTGTCTGTGCTTGAGAAGTGTTTGCTCATAACATACTGATTTGTATGCATATTTTAAAACACTTTCACTTAAAACTGATTGTTTATCTCTTTAGTTCATCTCTCTCTTAATGTACTTTATTATATATAGATAAAAGATGCCGACTGATACTTTCACTACGCAGTTTGGGAAGTTTACAGGCAGATGCGCAAGGCGATCATGTGTGTACTCTGTCTTCCCAATCACCACAGAGACAGCTTTGTCAACTGTCTTATCATTACAAAGTTTGCTTTGCCTCTTATTTGGTCTCCAGTCGCAATTAACTTGCTGGTTCTGGCGTTTACAACGTACTATTTACACCCGGTCCATCTTGTGTCCCAGTCTTACAGCAGTGCTGTGTTGGGCTTGTGTTAAGGAAGCTCCTGAAGGTCATGCAGAATCTTCTGTATGAGCCAAGACCCAAGGCAAGCAGTGCTGAAGTGTGTACTTGGACAGAGGCTAACCCTGACGCACCCGTGAAGGTGCCGCAGACCTGAAGGTTCAGAAGGTGGATTAAAGTGTCCCTAGCACATTTCCTGGTGCATCAGTACAGATGCTGGAGCTGGAGGACCTGACCAGAGTGGTCGCTGGAGTAGACGGCAGCGGCTGTCCATAGTGACCACCTTGGGAGGGGCATCCCTGGGCAGAGACGCCAGAGTGGTTCTGCCACCCAGGGTCTGGCTGCGGGGCTGGGACTGCTGCTGGTCATCAGAGCTGTGGTGCAGAAGAACTGACACAGGGCAGGATAGAGCAGAGCCATCGGGAAACCGCTCTCACCGACAGGGCCCACAGTTCCTCTGGAAGCTGACTCGAACTTGGGACCATATATGTAATGGGAGATCTGGAGAACATTTCCAGTGTAACAGTTGACAATAAAATAATCCAGCATGATCTCATTTATATCTCACGCCATTAATAGTTCCTACACGTACACACAGAAAAAATAGATACTCTTCCTCCAATTAAGTTTCCTCCAATTGTGCAGTCTCCTCTGTTTGTTTTGTTTTTTTTTATTACCTAGGCATCAGTGTACTAGAGCTCATCCTTCTCACTGGAGAAAAATTAGCATCCGCTGTAAGTGCCTCCAATTTCCATGGCACTGCCAGTTATGCCCCTTTTCGGTCTTCACTTCACTCTAGGCACACGCAGAAGACTGGAGAGACTCCCTGAGAAAGCACCCTACGTGGTTGTACGCCGAGCTGTGGCAAGAACAGGCTGGGGTCCGGCTGCAGTTGTGGGCAGGTCCCAGAACATGGCTCCCAGGGCTGTCACGGCTTCTGACAGGCCTGAGCTGTGCTTTGTGCAGCTCGAGGGTCCGCCCATGAGCCTCAGCGTGGGGTGCAGGATGAAGCACATGCTCTGGCCAGGTCCTTGTCTGTGACTGTGGGTGGGTCACAACCGTGCCTGACTTCAGAGCCCTGGCTTTCAGCACACCTTTTCTGGCTGGCCTGTGGACGGGCCGACAGTGTCTTGTTCTCCTTCAGTCTTTGTGCCTGTGTGGGAGTTGATTGTCTATTGGAAGTCTCAGGTTCCTTGGGGCCTGTGACCTGTACCAGAAAACTTTAGTGGGATCCAGTTCAAAATAACTGTCCATTTTCTGAACATTTATGTTTAATTGCATTTATTCAACTGATTTTCTGTGTTTAGCTTGGGTAAGGTCTCTGCCATAGCAAGGTGATTCTATTTTCTGTTTCTGACTCCCCAGGTGTCAGAGGGCCCACGTGGGTGTGCTCACACGCCCAAGTGAGGTGGCAGAAGCATGCTCTGGGGCTGCGCACTGTGAAGACTTCTTGGCTCTGTGGGCCAGGAGCCCGAGGCCACAGCGGAAGTGAGTGCTGCAAAACCACAGCTGGGTTCTACAGGACTCAAGGACCAGATTTCTGGGTGAAGCTGCATCCTCTAGACTCTTTCTGCAGGAACTGTGTTTTTCAGCACTGGTTTTACATCAAGCTAGTCTTTGAGTGAGAGGGTGTCAAGTCCCACCTTAGCTTCAGAACCACTCCAATTGCTGGAGTCTGGAGGGAAGATGGCCGTGCTCTCTGCTCAGCACGCCCTCTTCTCCTGGACTTTCCAACCATCCCGTGGGATACAGTTTGAAAATGCTCTGTTGATTTCCTCGCTTTCTCCTGGGTTTCTATAAGTAGCTGAACAAATTCACAAATGAACAAAACCAACCCCCCAGCTGCCTACCCCTCCTCCTCCAGGAGGAAATGTGCCCACTGAATAAGTCCAGAGGGGCCAGAGAATGTCATTTTCAGGCTGTACAAAGTGCTCGTTCTTGCACCTTGAGCAGAGGCTGTGGCGGTCGGGTCTCCAAGCCCAGCTCACCTGCAGGCTCTATCTTCAGGAAGCAGGGCGGGTCTGAGGATATAAGTCCCACTGGGAACAAAGCGAGGATTTGGTCTCTCTTTAAGAATCATGCACCGAACCTGGACAGGACTTGTAGCTCAGGCAGCTGGAAAGAAGACAGGCATGACTCAACTTGCTTCACTCTTCTGCTTCTTCTCTGGTCAGGCGTGGTAGTTTCCAACCCTCTTCTCCTCCCATCCAGGGAGGTCAAGAGAGCATCTCTCCAGCTGTCTGCACAGTCATTTCCGGTACCCCACATGCTCGCGAAGTCAGGCTGGAACACTCAGTGTTGACTTCACACATTTCCCACCTCAGTGAGTCTGGGTAGTTCAGTCTGTTGAGATAAGATACCCCAGCTGTGGAAGCCACTCTTTAGAGTTTTCCTGGCAGAGAACTGCTGAGTTGTAGGACTAGAGCTTCTTGTTTTGGGAAAGTGTACTTATGATTTCAGACAGAGAGACAGATGACAGACAGACAGACAGACAGACAGTTTGATGTCCAGTGGCCTCTGACTGGATCTATGGCTGTGACCTTGAGCAACATATTGACCTTTCTACAGGAAGCTTTTCGATTGCTCCTGGTTTGTAGCTGAAAGAAATCAGCTCTGGAATCCCAGAGAGGCAGGTGTCATGAATGTCACCTGGTGAGGTCCTGTGTGCTTGCTCAGGAAGCCTGTGACCCTGTCCAGGTGCAGAGGCCCAGGTGTGACCGGGTTTAACTTTGCAGAAAGGACTGCACATTGCTCGGGGGTGATGAGGTGCAATGAGGAGGGAGACAGGATTTATATGGCAGTTAAATGTAGTTTGGTACCAGAAATACGATTGCACTGTTCGCTGTGGCATAGCGAGGATCACCTCTGCCCCTGCTTCTGGCTGGATCAGCAGATGGGGCCACAACTAAGGAAACACTGGCAAATATTTCTTTATGGTCTGATTTCTCTCTCACTCTCCATTGCTTGCAAAGTCCTTGCTGTGGGAAAAGTGGAAAATAAACATAGCATAGCTTTTCTTACTGGCTTTGTCCTTCCTGCTTTTAGGGATTGATTTAGGATCTTTGCTGGTCCCAGGGATGGATCCTTGGCACGCTGCAGGGAGGACTTGGACTCTCCATTCAAAACAAGCCAAAGAATTTGGACTGTTGGGAGTATTGTCCTGGGACAGGGAGATCACTGACCCTGAACCCTGCTAGGGGAAGCACATCGTAATTATCAGACAAGTCTGTGAGGAGCTGGATGAAACATAGACCTTGAGTTCCCAGCTTGGGGTGTGTGTGTGTGTGTGTGTGTGTGTGTGTGTGTGTGTGTGTTTGTGTGTGTGTGCGCGCATGCGCATAAACTGAATGCTTCTCTTTCAGGGAGTCCATCAAAGGTGTTCCTGTATGGAGATGGAATAGTTTCAGGATTAAATATTAATTCTGCCACTTCCAGACTCTAAGTCTTAGTTTTCTCCATGTAGAGTGAGGCTAACGGTACTTATGACATTGTGGTGTTGTGGGTTAAAGTAAGGCAGTCTCTAACAAGCATAGTGTATAACAAGGCCTTACACCTACAGGTGCAGATGTTTGATTTTGAAGTCAATGCCTTAACCAGTGGAAATACTTGATAGTGAAAGATGTTTCGGGCCCTGTGAAGAGTGGATTGGCAAATCACTGTGGTAACGTAACGTCAGATTTATGTGTGAGATAAGACCTCCACTGCATCGCAGGGCTGTGTAGGGACGGAAGAAAGACCAAGGGAGAAGGTGAAAAAACGAGTTTAACTTTTCATTCTGTTCGTGACAATATCACAATACTCAATACACATTTATAGTCAGTAACAAAACTTGTTAGGTGGGCAGGACTATCTCATTTTTAGATAAGGATGTTGATGTTTAGAAGTGAAACATTGTTTAGTGTCACAAAGTTAGTTTGAAACAATTGGCTTAGCAATGTGGTGTGCAGTTTCTCTGAGCTCTGCATAGCCTAGATCGGTAGGGGTCAGGACTGATGGGATCCATGACACGTGAGTGGTCCCTGGGTGAAGAGACAGGCACAGCGCTCCCACCTTACCTCCCTGAACAGCAGATGGAACTGGGAACGTGGCACCCGGACTCTCCTCTGAGATCTGTGCTCCTGAGCGGTCCCTGGACACTGTGACCTGATGAGAAAATATTGTAAACCAAACTAAAAATCACGTTGTAATGAAGCACCTGCTTCATTCTATAGATACACTTTTTTTGTAGCAAGACTTTTGATTGAAGGAAGCCATGAGTGGGGTCACCTTGGTGTACAACCTTTTGATCACGTCTAGGACAACTACGGGCATTTGGAAGATTGGCTATGTCCAGGGCAGCCTCTGGACGACCCCCCTCCCCCCGCCAGGGACAGGGTAGCTCCTGCATGGCTTCCATCACAGGTTCTGCCTGTCTGTGCTGGGCAAACATACCCTGGCAGGAACCCTGTCACCTGGGAACTGAGTGCAAGGCACAGGGTGCAGGCTTCTGTGCGGTTCCAGGAAAGCACAACTCCGCAGTTTATGGAAGGGGTGGTTTCGAAGGACCCAGGCCTGGGTTTCCCAATGGAGGTTCTTCCTTAGCCCTCAGGGAAGCTCCTGAGAAAAGTCGGGCAGGCTACAACTTAGTCTATGATTTCCTGAAAGAGTTTCTGTATTTTAGAAGCATGAAGAATGCAAGCTTGAGAGAAGCATTTTTCTCTAAGGAATTTATTCTCAGATGACTGAAACCGAGGGCTGGTTGGTCATCTTTAGAGATAGAAATCTTTTTCATTAAAAGAAAGAGAGGGTCTCAAGACTTCTAGTGTTTTATTGATTGATTGGTTGATCAATTGATCAAGGTAGATGCTTGAATGATAAGGGAGGTATTTTACTTTATTTCCAGGGGATACAAAGATGGAAACAAAACAGCTACGTATCAGACAGTAGGTTCAGCAATGGTGTTATACACAGTGTTAATTCCTTCATGACAACATCAAAGGAAGAAAATATATGGAGTCTTTACCTGAGATTAATAAAGCACATTTCCATCTTCCAGACCTGCGTTGCAGTGCTGGGCTCATGTGCGTCTCCTAGAACTGGTTCACAGCTAGTAAATGTGCTTGTAGCTCAGACTTATTTTTATCTCCACTTTCTTCTCTCTCTTCTTTTGTAGCTTTTCCTATGTTTTTTTCAAAATCTGCTCTGGCTTGTCTTTCCCGTGATGTCTGCTTTTCCGTGAAGAATGTCTGTTCTTGGCACTCACGCATCACAGGGTGTGCCCAGCACACTGCGCTTTGACCTGTGTCTGCTCTGTGCATCAAGAGCCCGCAGTGCAGTTGAGTGACCTTTGACCTCACCTTCCAACCCTCAGCACTGTGCCTTCCTAGCTGGCTGTGTCTAGCACTCTGGGTTAAAGTGTGGACTGAGACCTGGAGCTGTCGGGTTGGAACACCAGGCCTGACACTTGCTGGTAGCTCTGAGGGGCCTGGCCACTAAACCCCCTTATGGCACAGTTTCTTCATCTGTAGACTGGATTGTATAATGAATGGTACCTTTAGTGTTTGGGGACATAATGTAAATGAAAGATAAAAAAGAGCTAGCACATATGTGAAAAATGACAACAGCTTGACAAAGTTAGCAGTCTTGTGTCAAGGATGGTGGCACGTGTCTGCTTTAACATGAGGTAGGGAGGGATCTCCAACAAGAGGGCAGGACTATCTCAAGTCTGGACAGGCTGCCTTCACAGGTAGTGATTTTTCCTGGCACACATTTGTCGTCCCGGCACACTGGGAGGCTGAGGTAGAATGATCAGAGGTTAAAGGCCAGCCTGGGCAACTTCGTGGCCCAGTGAGACCCTGTCTCAAAATAAAAACTAAAAAAGGGCTGGGGAATGCAGTTTGGTGCAATGAACCTGAGTTCAGTCCCCAAAACTGCAAAAAGACAAGAAAAAAATGTGTGTTATAGTAATGAAGAGTGTGGTAATTGTATAAGGATAGACATACAGAGCAATTGAGTGGGACTGAGGGTCCCAAAATAAGCCTATACACATAGAGTTAATCAATTCACTTAGAGAGAAGTTGTAATAGTCTCTTCAACAAATGGTGCAGGGATAACTCCAGGTACATACTGAAACAAAAGGAATGAAGTTGGATCTTATTTCACATCACACAGCAAATCAACTCAAAATGCTTCAAGTACTTTAACACAGGAATTAAAAAATATGGAAATCTTAGAAAAAAATGTAGGTATAATCTTCATGAATTTAGATATGACAATTCCTTAGATATAACATCTAAGGCACAAGCCACAGAGAAAATTGATGTCAATCTATCAAAATTTAAAAGCTATTTTTAATAAAGAACATTGTTAAGAGAGTGAGAATATAGACTACAAGAATATATTTCTGCATCAATGCTTGATAAAGGTCTAGTAAAAATATATAAAAATTTCTTATGGATTTAGAGCAAAAAACATGATAACCTAGTTTTTTAAATTCAGATCTTTATTGGTACATTATATATACACATCATCATTGCATTCAACATTGAGAATTTGTTCCAGTATATGATACAACTTAATTTTCATTTTTTTCCCATGATAACCTAGTTTTAAGAAGTGAGGAAAAGAGTTGAACAGATATCTCTCTCCTCAAAAGACACTGTAAAGAAATGGCCCACAGGGCATGAGAAGATGGGGCTGTTGATCCTTCACTGCCACTAGGGAGATGAAGCCGGAACTGGGTATGAAGCCCTCACACCCACTCTGATGGCCATAATCCCAAAAAATAGCAAAGTAGAGTGCGTCACGTGCTGTAAAGGGTGTGGAGAGACGGGCAGCTTCGTGCACTGCGGGAGCAACTTCAAGTGGTGCAGATGTTGGGGAACCAGTCAGTGCTGAGCTCAGCAAAATCCAGGATTGCCAGGTGGATTTGCAATGCTACTTCTCTGCAGAGACTACAAACAACTAAAAATACCAACATGAAAATAGATGAGGACAGTGTCCGTGTGACCGTTGGTAGCAGTGCTACTTGTAGTAGTAAAAATGGGGAAACAATGAATAGTAAAAACGGCTGAGGGAAGGCTGCATCCTGAGTGAAGTATGCCAGACCGCAGGGCCAGGCACTGCGGAGTCCACTTGCAGGAACCATCCAGAAATTGCAGGAAGTGGAGATGGGTGAGCTGTGCTGAAGGAGTGAATGCTACGGACAATTTCATGGAAGTGGAGTTTCCTTTTGAGGAGAAATGGCATTCTGTGACCGAACTGGATAGTGGTGATGGCGAAGGACCTTGTGACTGCAATAAATGGCACTGAATTGTGTCCCTTAAAATGGTAAATTTCATGTTGTCTGTTATCTGTCTTGACTAATAAAGAATGGGTGCACTTCTTTTTATAGCTGGTGCTTGAAAACAAGACTGGAAGGGGCCGTGGGGGTGCTGCCCAGAGAGGCCTTCAGTGTCTGAGTGCTCAACATGGCTTTGGGCACAAGTGGCTTCAGGTGTCCCTGAGCTGTGTTTCTGTGGCCCTGGCAGCCCGGGACCCAACATGTGCCTCCCTGCAGCCCTGTGTCCCAGACAGCTCACTGTTCCTGGGGACAGTGAAAGATCTGGGAGGTGAGCACAGAGACTGACACACGGTGGGTCCTCCCTAAGGCCAGCCCACCTCCAGTCTTGAGATTCCTTAAAGCAAACTTCCTCATCCAAACATACACAACCAAGAAATGTTCTGTTGCTGGAGAGATCGCGAGGGAATCAGGAAACCAGAGCTAGACCCCTCTTTTCCTAGCTTCTTCTTAGAAAGCCACAGCCGCAAGATGTGCACTTCAGCCTGGAGCAGTTCTGTGCTTCTGCTCTGACCTCTTCATCCACTCTGACTGGAGGAGAGTGGGTCCTGCATCTCCATCCTTCACAGTCTGCCTCTGGGAAGCGTCTCTTGCTTTGGGCTCCCAGACCTCCCGGGTCCTGACCTCATGATTTCTGGGACATGTCAGTTTCTCATGACCCTGACTGTGAATGGCTGTCACCTTTACCTTCTCTACTGACCTGTGAGGACTGCCAGGGCCAGGCTCAGAACTTCCGTGGGCCTGTGGCATTTCTATGGAGCTCACACTCAGTGGCAAGAGCTTGTGAAGGAGGCATGCCTGGCTTCTGAGTGCTAGTTATCCACAGAGCTGGGCCTTGCTGACAGGAGGCAGATGGCTCCTTAGCGTGGGCTTTGGAACTTCTTGTCCATGTTGCCTTTACCTCCTGTCCCGGAGCCAGTGGCTGAGAAATTTGGGATGGGCACTGAGAGGCCAGGAGAGGCTGTGCCTGGGGACCCACAGTCCATCTACCCCAGCGTAGCCTCACGGTACCAATTACAGATGGAATCTTGGGAACTAAATGTCTGGTCAACTTGTAAAGTTATCCTTCATAATGTGTTTTCTTGTGTAAATTATATAATCTCTGTGGGCTTGAGTTTCTTCATCTACAAAACATTTAAGTACATTTATCCGGAGGGCTCATGGGTTGAATGAGATATGTGTCTGACTGTTATGGGGCACTTGGTATGGGCCTGACACCACCTTGGGTCTTGAAGTAATAACTTATTCATCACAGCATCATCATGGTGCTGTCTTCACTGCTATTGCATTGGTGTGGCCACAGGGGAGTGAAGTCAGGGCAGCAGTGGTCCCTGTGTGCACAGTGAGGTGTCTTGGGGTTGCGAGTAGCCCGACTCTGGCTCTGCAGCCCGCGCCCCAGATGCAGAGCCACTCTGCCCTCCAAACTCTTCTTCCTCACGTACAGGTGAGACTCACGTGGCTGTGTGGCTGTCAAAGCAGTTTTAGTCGGGAGAGACCAGAGAGGGGAAGTTTCCCATGTCTGTAGAGCCCGTGGGTCCTGTCGTGGCCTGCTGTGGCTCGCCGCGCCACACCACGCTTGTTGTGACCTGCGTGACCCCCACAGGGTCTCAGGGCACAGACTTGCACATGTTGCTTGCCGTAGCACGGTGGTGGGAGCGTGGCAGGACCGCAGATTTCTTCATTCTCAGTGAAGGGCAAGATGTTTAACCTCCCCCTTTGCTTTCTTGACATGTTTAGCATTAGACACAGAGGGGGAGTGGAAAACTGGTTTTGGTTTTCTTTTCTGAGAGCAGAAAACAATGTAATTAGTGGGAAATTTACTTGTAATCTTGATCTTCAAAATCCTCCCCTCTCTCATTCCATTAAGATTGCTCCCCCCTTTTTGAAGAAAGAGAGAAAACAATGTAAATAGCAGGCCACTAAGTTCTCTTTAATGACTGAAGCTAATAAGAAATGGTCGTGGTATTTCATCCTCTTAAATAATGGCCCTGTTGTTTTGATCTGTGAGGAACACTTTATATGTGGGGTGGCTGCCTGGGCCCGAGCACCTGAGAAGCTGCATTAGATATTTGAAAAGCATTTTACAATGTCCCTTCCCAGAGTGTAAGGCCATGGAAGCTTTGATGTGGTGGAGTAATTTAGTATAATCACATGATTGATTAAATTAGATTCCAGCTTCCTTGAAAGTTCTGAGAACTGCACATGAGATGCGCGTGTCCATACCTGGTAGCTCTCGGAACATTTTCCATTTTCTACTTGTATTTTTCCCAGGCAAAGTGCTAGCAGAGAAGGCGGCAGACTCCTTCCCATAATCTCAAGTAGACACAAAGGAGAACTTTCTGTATTTCATTTGGATATCATCCACATTTATGTGAGAGGAAGGAAATGAGTAGGAAAGAAAGGAGGGAGGGATTTCCTGAGGGGAAGGGGCCATTTCATTCTCCACAAAATCAGTGTTGTGTCATGGTGGTGCTGGGGGGGGGGTCACACTCTGCAAAGGACTTTCTATTAGGCAGATCAAGATTTTACTTTTGATTCAGACTCCTTGCTGTGATTCTTAATCTCTTTCGGTCTGTCTCCTTCTCTGTAAATTTGAAATTACAGTGTTGAAGTTGAACTGCTATGGTGAGATTAAATTAGACAATGTAGATAAAATGCCTGTCAAAGTAGGTACTTAATAAATAATCTTTCCTCTGTGACTCTAAATTAGTCATTTGGCAAGTATGCATGGAATTCTTACTTAAAAATACACCCTGAATTAGGTGCTGGGTGCCGTGGGGAACAAAGCATAACAAACGATCGCTAGACGTCTCTGTCAGAGTTTGGTCATCCCCGCTGAGCAGACTTCCGAGTGAACTCATGTGCTTCACTTCTGCCCCGTCTGCTGGCTCAGCGTACTGCCTCTTTCACCTGCTGACAGCAGAGCAGAACTGCAAGTGGTCCCTCACCAGCCTCTGCAAGTTTTTCTTTAAGGTATTCCCACATTCATTAATTTCAGAGATGTTCCCAATATTCGCCTCATCAGCCATATCCAACCATCTTTGCCTCTCTTGTTGTCATAGTCTCTGCTACGCTCTGCTCTTCTTTCACCCAGTAGCATCTTTCTCCAACCCATGCTTTACAGAAATTTTATGAATATAAACTTGACTGCGTTACTCTCTGCTCCAACAGTGTCAAGAGCATCCTACTGCTTTTGTGGCAGAGACAGACCCTGACCTTTTCACGCCGTGTGTCTGGCACTCGGATTATCACACTGCCCACAACAGCAACTCAGGAAGTGCCTGCGGGTGGAAGTTCTTTTTCATCCTGACTTTGGCCTTAGTGTGGAGGATGCAGTGGAGGGGACTGTCAGCAGCAGCATGGCCAGAGGACCCCAAGTGGTGAGGATGGGAGGGTGTTCCAGGACGGGAGACACGGGAGGTGGAGGTGCGGAGCACAGGGAGGGGCACGTGGAAAGGAAGAGCTGACACCCAGAGCGCTGCACAATTCGGGGAGGGCGGGTGGAAATCAGGACCTTCCAGCACTGATGTGTTTGCTGCAGACCATCCAGCTCTCTTTTGTTCTCCAACTCCATAAGATTTTAGTGCCAATAAATAATTTAGGGAAAATGATAGAAAGTAACATTAGTTTTAGTGAAAATGTGAACCAGTAGTTCATGCTGTAGTATTACTCTGGAATGGCCGATGCTCTAGCAGATAGCTCAGTGGTCATATTGTCACTATACCAATGATCTTATTACTTTTTTTCCCTGCTTATCTTCTTTGACAATTTATTGTTTTAGTCTTCCTTTCCTATTTTATGCAGCATATATCTTAGAATTCAGTTTAAATTTACCTCTGGATTTTAATTTATACTTCCTTGTACTGTCTTTTTAGAGGGTCACTTTTGGGATTACAGTGTATATTTAAAATTTTGGTATTAACAATGTTTAACATTTCATGTCAAAGATAAAAAATTTCAAATGTGTAGACCCGCGCCGCATGATATTCCATATGCTAAGATGATAAGGAATCTGTGCTTTCCCATGTGAGACCTTGCCACTGAGATCTCCAGGAACCAGGACGGTGCCAGCTGGTACAATGCGGCCCTGGAGTGTCACAGCATCACGAGGTCACGGAGGCTTTAGCTGTGACCAGAGACAAAAATGGAGTTATGTGTCAACATGTCACAGCCAACCTGTAGGCAGGGACACTAGGCATAATCATAATTTAATTGTGAAATGATATTCCTCCCAAATTATGAAGAATTGCTCCCAACAAAACACAATAATTTAAATCAATGTTGCTGCTAAATTAACAGTAAATGCTAACTGCAAAGCAAGAGCAATGTGAACGGTGATGGAAACAAGGCCAGGACCCACGTGGAGCCCGGGCACAGCCAGTGGTAACCAGGCTTCTTTTGCACACAGAAAACACGAGCATCCCCGGGACTGTGTGGCACAAGAAGAACACTGCCATGCGAGGGAGGCTTGGGAGAAGTCAGCCTCCTCAGTGGAAAATCAAATTCGTGTGCTTTGCTAGAGATGTGCTACTTTGGGTTTACAGATACTAAAATTTAAAACCTTTAATATCTAAGTAGATGCCTTATTTGTAAGTTGGGGTGGTATTTTTGTCCTTAAGACCTGCAGACAGGGTGACTTTGAGGACTATTTATGGAGTTGGCACGTGGCCAGGGCCCACCCATCTGGGGACTCGGCACCAGCACCACCTGAGGCTTCAGGCTGGGTAAGGGGTTTGAGCGTCTCTGTCCCCCTTAGGGGTGCGAGCCAGGTCCCTTCTTTGCTACTTCTTGTGCTCGTGTTCTGTTGTGCAGTCTCAGCAGGTTCCCCATGGCTCTGGGGGAAATAGTTATTTATCAGTTTGCTGTAAAAGTGGGCCAAGCGGGAAAGAGTTAACAGAGAGGAGAAACTTCCTGTAGGATCTGGAATCAGCTACTCACACAAATCCAGCCTCCGAGGCTCTGAGTGGAATTTGCAATCACTTCTTTTCACCCGAGCTGTGGCTGGAACCAGGAGTGAGACTGTGTGTGAGAAGCATCCATCTGTGAGACTGTGACAATGGAGACCACTCCTTTTCGGTGACTTGGAGGGACCTTCCAGGCACATGGCATGGTGTGTGTCAATGGGGTGTTGGAAATAATGGACAGAGAGTACCGTGCCTGGAGAAAAGTGATGCTGAGCTGACAGTGTCCGGGCAGCCCTACCGGCTCCATGTTAGACCTGAGGAGAAGTGGCTGCCAGCTGAGGTCAGGGCAGGAAGCAGGTGGCACTGGGCATGGGGTGAGGAAGACGGACAGATTCAGACCTCTCAAGCTGTCAGGGTGAGTGTGAGCATGTCACTCGGATATCCTCGGACTTCAGCGGACACAGTTTCCACTGTTCAAAGCACTGCAACAGTTATAGTTTTACTTGTTCTTCTTGGGATGGGTCTGAAAGAGAAGCAGTTGGCACTTCGTGGGCACTAATAACTTAGCAGGTGCTCTCCTTCTATATATCAATTTATTTTTATTTGTATAAGGTCATATGAAATAGCCATAGTGTTGAAGTCAGAGAATCTAGAGCTGTTAATTTGAGCAATGCACTTGATGTTTTGGGGAATCAGTTCCCTTGTTCTGAATCGTGATTCTCTATGCCAAGTGTAAATCTTAAAGAAGATACTTAACTACTCTGTACTTCTCTTTCTTATATGCAAAATATAGAAGTAGTTCTCTAGAGATGTTTACTGTATTTATATATTGCACTACTGGGAATTGAATCCGGAGCCATTCCACTGAGCTATATTCCCAACAATTTCCCTTTTTTTGTTCTGAGGCAGGTTGTGTTCAAACTTTTCAAACTTATTATCCTCCTCAGTTTCCAAGAATGTTGGATGACAGGTATGTGGTGCCATGCGTGGGTTCATGGAGTCATTTACTTACTTGACAAGTGTTAATCAAGTGTTTGTGTACAGGTTATGTTCTAGGAGACTGGCGTACAGAGAGAACAGAGGGGATGAAGACTGCTGCGACTTGGAAAGTAGTTAACACATGCAAAACACTTATGGCAGTACCTGGTTTTGTTTTGTTTTGAGACAGGGTCTCACTTTTGTAGTTCAGGCTGATCCTGAGCTCAGCCGTGAACTCACAGCAATCTTCCTCCCTCTGCCTCCCAAGTGCTGGGATTACAGGCGTGAGCCACCACGCCTGGCATTGTGGTATGTGGTTCTGATTGCTGGTGGGTGTGGGTCTCCATGCCTGGCATTGTTGTATGTGGTTACCGGGGACTGAACCTGGGTCCTTGAACTTGCAAAGGCAGGTACCGGAACCACTGAGCTAAATCCCTAGCCTGTATCAGTACCTGTTTTAAAAGAGGTGTTAATCTTAAAAGTGGTTAGACCTGCCAAAATAAAAGGCATAGACAAAACATGGGTCACTGAAAAGAACTGACACTTCTTATTAGATGCATAAGGGACCAATAAGTACATGAAAAATGTTGATTATCTCTGGCCAGTAGAGAACTACAAATTAGAAGAACACTGAGATTCCATCTTACTCCAGAAGAATGGCCATCACCAAGAGATCAAATAATAACAAATACTAGAGAGCTTGTGGGAAAAAATTACCCTTCTCCATTGTTGGGGACAGTTTATACTCATATAACCACAATGGGAATCAGTGTGGACACTCCTTAAAAATCTAAAACTAAGGGTTCTGTTTAACTGAGCTATTCCTTTCCTGGATATCACCCTGTAAATATTAAAGACTTCATATTGCAGTGATCCATGCAAACCCCTATTTGTAACAGCACAATTAATAATAGCTAAATATTGGAAGCATCCATACGTCCATCAGTAGATGAATGGATGAAGAAAAGGTGGCGTTTATACACAATGGAGTATTACTTTGTTGTAAAGAAAGATACACTGGAGTAATCTGTAGGAAAATGGATGGACTTTGAAACCACAATATTAAGAAAAATAAATCAGAAGAACAAACTTAAATATTGCATGGTTTCTCTTATATGAAAATCGCAAAATGTAAATAAAGAAGAAAATAAAAGTTGATAATAAGAAATAAGGAGAAATAGCTTTTGTGAAAGGAACTAGGACTAAAAGGTTGAAAGGACAAGGGACAGGGGAGGAAAGGGGACTTAAAAAGAATTAAAGTATTTTTTGTACATTACCAACTCCACACAATGCATACAGTCATTGTGTATGGTAAACATGTACTACTAGGAATAAAAAAATAAAGATGTACACACATAAACACCTAGTGAGGCAGGGGACGAGGGCGTGGCAGACTGGCTGGGGAAGTGAATGTGATCTGTTAATTACAGAATCCCAGAACACAGGTCAGAAGCGTTCCCAAAGCCCTGCACGCTGACTTTCACAAGACCTCGAGCAGGTTTTCCAGAGCAGCCTAGGAAGAGGGAAATGCAGAAGAGCAGGCGACACTGAGCTTCAGCTACTGTGTTCTCTCACTGTGGCCTGCCATCTTGTAAGTGTACTCATTTTCCTGTTTTTACTTGGCTCAAACTCTTTCTGAACCTCTTTTCCTATTTTTAATAAATATAAAAGCTTGCAACTGTTTGCACCTGTCTTGACCAGTTCTTTGCCCAAGATGGAAAGAATCTAGAAACAACCTCTAGAAAGAGACTCCTGCACCCCAAACCTTGGCAACAATAGAGCTATTTAGTTTTGGTCTTTATTATGGCATTATGTCTACTGTGGAGAAGATGTGAGAAGAAACATTAGCCTAACTCACCTGAAGCTGTGAATTTTATAGGTTAAAATGAACAAATATCAGTAATTTCATATGATTTATCCCCCATCCCAAAATTAACATTAGTGTTTTTCTTGGTCTAAGTCAGCCTGAGTTTTAATATGTGTAAAGGGAATTGTTTTAATTCAGAATAACTGTTTTCTTCTTATAAAGTCTGGATTTTAAAACTCGCTGTGAAGGACTCAAGAGAGTCAACTCTGTATTAATGAAAGATCAGTCTGGTCTAATTGATCCCCTTTTGTGTTTGATCTTTCTGTCTGACCTTAATGATAGAGGCAGTCAGAGAATGTGACTTATAGGGTGAGAAGTTTTAGGAGGAGTGGAAAAATTTATTTAATACCATCTCCATTGTATTGGATACACAGTAAATGTTCAGTATCTAGTTATTTCTCCTGATTTCTAATTCCTAAAAATGGGTAGGATGGTGGCATGGTCCTGTAAGATTGCAAGTTTGAGACCAGCCTGGGATATACAGTGCAACCTTGTCTCAAGAAAAATCAAGAATTTCTAAAAATGATATTATATGTTAGCTTTCCCATTGTTGAGACAAAATACCCAATACCCACAACATAAAGGAGGAGATATTTAATCTGTTCCATGTTTACGTGAATTTCAGTCCATAGTTAGCTGGCTCCAAGGCCAGAAATATCATGGCAGAAGGGCATGATGGAGCAAAACTGCTTAGTTCATGGTGGGCAGGAACCAGAGTAGGGAAAATATGCCAGAGGGGAAGGGGTCAGAGATTAGACACGGACCTCAGGGCCGCATCTCCATGACCACCCAGATTGGTGGTGCTCCACCAATCCCCAGGGGAATCCCAAAGCCAACCATGCTGATACTCTACTCTGCAAAGTGTGATTCAAAAAAAGTCCTAAGTCTTGCTAGTGATAGTACCTTTGGCAACATAGCTTCTTGTAGATGGGAGGGATAATAAATTCTCATAGAAAACCATAAAACATATACATGTACATGCAAGTCAGCTCTCTATACAAATTGAGCCTTTTCTTCAGGAATATTGTCTTCCTTTAATGGAGAATCCAGTAAACCCATCAAGAGAGTGCTGGGGTTGGGCAGAAATTTCATGGATTTGGTGATCTTTAGCAAAATGATTTATCTATTTTCCAAAGTGTTTCTACAAGTAGAGCTGAAATAAATTATTTTGGACTTTTGGGTCAATATAATCACGTAACTTGTGGAGCCATCACTGCAAACACCTGAGTCTCGCCTCACACCTGAGAGCTTCTGACTGGAAAGTTTGATAGCAGAAGCTTTCTGCTCTGACAGGAAACTAATGTCCAGTGCAGCGCAGTTTTGGGTGATTTAATGCAAATTTGCCATTGGAATCAGAGGGAGGGGACCACGATCTTGCAGAATCATGCCATGGCTGCCAAATCCGGCCAACCATCAGCATGGCCAGTGAACTTGCCAGTGTTCAAACACCAGGCATCATTTCCTGAATCAGGATGGTGAGTTAAAAGGCCCCAAATCTCTAGTTTTTGTTCTTTGCATATCTGATTCTGAAGTGCAGCATGGCTCAGGAAACAGTGAACTGAAGGCACCCCCCGGCAGGAGTTCCCTGAGTGTGGTCTGCAGTCCAGGCTAGAGCAGGAAGGTAGCAAGGAAAAGTAAAGAAATGAGTGAAAACTAACATACAGGTTTCCAGGTTCCCTGGAGTCACGTTCACAGCAAATGCCCCTGACAGCTCCGCCAGGAGTTTAAAAATTACTATCCTGTCTTGTGTTACGAGTGGGTCCGAGGTGGAGGGGGTTCGAATCTGAGGATTTGATCGTAACGATCAGCAGGAGAGGGGACGTGTGAACTGGGGAGGGGAGCTCGCTCTGCCGAGAGCCTGCGGGATCCTGGACATGCTGCGTGGAGGTTTGTCAACAGTCTGTCCTCTAGGTAGCTGTTATGAAGCAGGTGTCAGCATAGTCATCACAGGGACCCTGATGAAAGGTTTCAGAGTTTAAAAAGTGGATTGAAGGTAGAAATTTGGGCTAAATAGGTGTCAGATCTTTATGTCTGTTTAGTACTGCTCCGAATTTCCAGTAATCCATGCTGAACTGTGTACAGGTCAGGACTACCCTCTTAACCACTCTGATTATGTCTATATCTGTGGTGTTAGCTGTGTCTCTGGGCTTTAGTTTCTTTACTCTTTATAGTTTCAGTGTTACATAAAAGGATAATAGCTTCTTAAATAGCTAATAAGAGACCGGATCGCAGAAGAACATTCCTGGAAATGGAGCCTGGTACTCGAGGGTCATAATATTCTCTTCTCCTCTAAGTAAGAAGCCAACTTTAAAATGTTTAAAAAGAATTATATTTTTGCTTGTACGTGTGAGCAGCCTGAGATGAAGTGCAGTGTGTTGAAGATGTAGTGGGTTATTTATTTATTTCTATAATTTAGAATGCTCCCAGGCACCTCCCTCAGAGCTGGGCCATATATATTAGCGCCAATGGAGTCTCAAGAGACTACTCAGCAAAACTAGAAACATAAAAAATGACTTCGCATTTGCCATGGCTGTTTGCCCTCCACATTTCTGGATAAATGATGTCCAACCCCTGAGACCCGCTGTGTACGAGGGAAGGTTAAGGGCCCCTCCAGATGCCTGCCCTGCTTATCATGGAGGCTGCTGTGCTCCTGAACAGAAAGCTGCTGGGAAGCCTCGCCCTGGCGTCAGGCAGTCAGACCCGTTACCCTCCTGCTCCCGACAATCGATGCTCGGTCAGCACTGGAGTGCAGACTCGACCTCCTTCAGCCTGGCCCGGAGTCTGCAGAGCCCTGTGCCCCTCGGCTTAGCTTCTCACCCAAGGTTCCCACAGCTGCAGCTTGACCCCCTTTCTGTCCCGGTGTCTGTGTCTCTGCTGATCCCTCAGGACACTGCGTCCACACTCAGCACTCAGCACAACTGGTCACTGACTGCCAGCCACTCCCTTCCCATGGCTCCCTGGAGCTGGAGGCTGAGGTGGAAGGGGCTCGATGGAATGCAGGCCACCTGGCGCTGCTCTGCCCTGATGGACCCTTCCTCACTCCCTGCCCAGCAAGATTACTAGGCAGAACTGCTGCACATGATTAACACATGCAGTCATCCTGCACGCGGGGTTCTCTGTCTCATGCTCCCCTCTGTTCAAAAGCCACAAAATCACACAACCAGTAAAGGCTTACTCGATCCATTTCCACTTATCGTAGAGGTTTTAGCACACAGAGTGAGTTCCAGCAAGGCCCTGGTGCACTGGGCATAACGCAAGTGAAGTTGCTGTGCTGTGAACTGGGCAGCGGCTGCAGCGTCCGGTCAGCCTGTGCCATGCAGATGGCCCTGCTTGGTCGTACCACACTCAGCAGCTGTGTCTGGGGCCCAGCCCATAACTTCCGGGTTTACTCTAAATGCCAAATTCCCTCTTTCCTACTGCCCAGTGGCGGATTTTCCAAATGCAGTTCACTTTTAGATAAAGAGAAGCACTTGACAGAAGATGCTGCTGAACAGGAGGAAGAACGGGACACCTGCATGTAATGAATGTCTAGTAGTCGAGGAGGACGATGGCGCAGGGAAGGCGTCTGCCGAGGTTCTTCAGAGAGTAGTTAGACTCCTGAGCAGGGCCTCACAGCGAGGGTGGCAAAGGATGCGGGCACTCCAAACTCCCCCTGCCAGAGGTCCTCTGCCGGAGATGTTCCCGGCCCAGCAAAGGCCCGCCTGCCAGCCAAGGCATGAGTCGCACCTCCGGGGAAGTACGGTGAGCTTCAGGGCCTTCATGTGTGCCATGTGAGGCATGCATTCCTGGGGCCCTGTGGCCTCGCCATCCACGCTGCAGGTGGCAGCTTTCACAAGAGAAGGAGGGGTCCAGCAGGCATCTGAGACCTGGTGCTGAGGGGACCTGGCTGGCTCAGTAGGACGGCTGCAGCCAGGGCCTCGGGGGAGCCGCCAGCACCGAGGGCCACGCTTGAGACTAGGGAGGCAGGAGAGCGGAGTGAGCAGTGAGGTACCTGGGGGGGAATTCGTCTGTGACCCCTTTGTGGATGACGGAATGGAAGTGAAGGCCCAGGATTCCATATGTGGAGTAGGAGGCGGCTGTGGGGAAAGGCTGCGCCCACCGAGCCTGAGTTCCGGGCCCTGGCCTGCTGCTGCCTTCTCCAGGGCCTGAGCCCCCCAGTGGAGAAGACTGGATTCTACCGGCCTGCTGCCTGGGATGGTCGCATTTTAATTAATTAAATTTGATTAAATGTAAACACTTCATCACTCAGCTACGCAGTCAGATTTCTGGTGGTTCACAGTGACTGCTGGGGGTGGAATGTTTCCATCGCCACTGCAGGTTCTGAACTCGCTGCTGAGATGGCACCTGACAGACTCGCCACCCTTCAGGTGTGAATATTGTTGCTACACATCTGTCAGGACTAAGCTAGCTGCTGCGTGCCCCTCTGTGGGCTCCTCTAGGGAATGTGTGCAGGTGGCTCCTGCTTGCGCTGGTGGGGCTTTGTGCAGAGTCCCAGGCTGAGGCCCCCATCCCGTCGTCCTTTCTCAGCCCCCTTCCATAGGTTTAATCTGCACCGCAGCTGGTCATGCTGTTGCTCCTTTTCTCCCACCTTCTCAGACAGAGGCATAGCCCTCTAACGCTGCACTTCCATGAGCAGTTTGACTTCTGCTGCAGGCTGAGCCTGGGTTCACAGATGAGGGGATTTGAGAGACTGTCTGGGCTTGGAGGTGAGCCCTCTGAGACCCTGGGACACTGGCAGCCTTTCCTCGCTCCTCCCACATCTATTCTCTGCCCTCCAGGGCCTCCAGGCCCTGCTCTGTCTCACAGAGAACCCCGTAGTCTGGAGTTCCTGTTGTTCCTCTGACTGCTGTTTTGAACTGGCTTTCTGATCATGTTTTCCTCTGAGTGTGGCCCTTGCTTCAGTTAGGGACTCAGCCCCCTTCCTCCATGCTTGTGGAGCCTGGCGGAGGATATGATACCAACAGATTTTTTGTTTCTCTTGTGCCAGATGTTAAGTGCTTGCACCCTGTTAGTCCCATGCTAACTGGAGAAAACAATGTGAGTAATCAAACTCTGCCCTGAGTGTTTGTGGAGTGGACGCCAGACCTGGAAAGAGGCTGGGATCCAGGCTGAGTGAAGCCCAGCGATGGAATCACAAAGAGCACCCTCATCAAGCCCAGGGCCTGGTACGGCGCAGCCTGAGATTTATGCTGTCCCATCTTGCGGCCCTGGGTTTAGGCCTGGCACTCAGGCGGCCTTTGCCAGGAGGAGAGGAGGACAGCAAAACCTGCCAGCCAAGAGTGTCTGGCACCCACTGGCCTCCATGGATGGGGTGCAGACTCCAGACTGCAGCAGCCACTGAGTAACAGGGTGGCTATCGGAGGACTCACGACGGCTCTCAGGGTCTCTGTGTCTGCACCTCATCATAACACCGAAGCTGTCTGGAGAACTCTGAGGTTCAGCCACAGAAGTCAGAGGGTTCACTAGGGTGTGGATCTTGCGCTATAGACAGGAGTGGAAGGGTCTTACACACGGCACAGGATCCAAGGTGAAAGGGGCAGATGTGTGGAGAGGTTAGATTCTGCCATCGGTGCCCGCCCTCTGTCTGCTCTGCTGAGGGTGAAGTAAGGAGGCGCTGGCCTCTTCTCTCATCTTGTCCCATCCTGCACAAGCCTGCACTCTACCAAGGAGGCAGATGGGGGCCTGGACTGGACACCACGTGCAGGCTGTCACCACTCATGCCAGCGCCCTGCTCTCCACAGTTTACTTTCAGGACCCTGAACACCAGGTGCCAGACAGCAGATGTCTGACCCAGGGCAGCACTTCCTGTGGTCCAGTCATGCTGGGTCGCTTGCTTCACAGAGTACGGCCTGCGTGTAGCCCACTGCCATCTTTTTGTCACCCGTGTCCCTCAGCCTGGCCAGATTCTGCCAATCTTTTCTTACCAGGGTCACTAATAAGACTTTACCCTTGAGTCTCCCGCTGAGCAGAAACTGTTTGTACCCATCAAGTGCCACGCATCTTATCTGCTGTGAACGAGATCCATTAGAAATGAAACAGTGCAGAGTCCTTGCATGAAAGAGACGTTCAGCTCATGTTCTCAACCTTCCCTTCCCCTTTTTCTACCAGGACAGGTGCAGCTGACACTTCGGGGTTTTTCTTGCAATTTTGGAGATGGTTATCTGAAACCTCTGTCTACCTTATGTAAAGAGTTGGGACTGCTGTCGCAGGGGCTCTGTGAGTTTTGCTCTTGGCCCCTAGCTGAGCCTCTTCCCTCCACTCCCTGGGGTGGGAGCAGGGCAGCCCTCTGACATGGTTTCACCAAGTGGAAATAACATCCTTTCCCAGCCCTGCCGCATCAAAGGGGCCTGTGAGCAGGGAGGAGTGTTATTGTGGCTTTGCACTTCAGGAAGCAAGCATAATGATGCTATTCATGGCATTAACTGCAAAAAACTGTCATTAAGTCTTTGAATGTCTTCTAATCATGGGGAAGGGAACTAATACTTTGGACCTTCAAATATGCCCGGCACTTTGCGACCACTGTCTTTTCATCTTCTCAATATTGTATGAGAAAAGTAATTTGAATCCCCATCTGATGGAAAGGATCATCTCAGGCAGATAAAGTACTGGCCCAGGGAGGTGTGGGGCTGGGGCAGCCCTGCCCTTCCCAGGCCGTGCTCCCCCGGCCTTCAGGCCCACAGATGTCTGGATGACGACAGTGCTGCCCAGCACTGCCTTTCTGGGCTGGGCATGACCTGGTGGGGAGGGCAGAATGTTTGCAGGGTTTTGCAGATGATGGACAGACCCAGACTCACGGAGCCTCGCTGGCTACACGATTGTGACACGATGTTCAGACGTGGTCTTTAGAGTGCAGGTCTTTTCCCATCCAAACTCACTTCAGGGAATTGACAGGAGGAGGGAACAGGAGTCGATTCTCTGAGGAAATCAAACAGTGACACAATGGAGTCCAGGTGAGACAGCTAATTCCTCCTGATTTTCCAGATTTTCTGGGACTGTTGTGAGTCTTGAGCTTCAGATGACCCTCAGCCCTGGGAGAAATGGGCCACTGTTTGCCCTAAGCAAGGACATTTTCTTGGATCTCAGAAATCAGTAATTTTCTTTGATAGTATCATATCAATGAGATAGCACCATAGTAAATTTAGATTTCCGATTAGCAATGTAATCATCATTGTTTATTAAAAATTCTTAATTCCAAAGAGTAATTTTAGTACCTAGAGTCCAAAAACTTGTTTCCAGCTAAGCTTTGTCCTGTGACTGTGCCTGTCTGTCTGTCTGTCCATGGCATAGGACCAAGAACACTGCTCCACCGTGGATGCTGCCGCCTGTGCTTTTAGAACCTGCCATCCCTGGACCGCACGGAGGATTAGGGAGACCCAACTCCCCTGGCACAGGAGCCCTGAATCAGAAACCGGGGCAGGCTGGGAGCTGGCAGCCCACTGAGCTCAAAGGTGGTGTGCTGGTGGCCAGGGTATGGGCCACACTATATTTATTTAGTTTTTACTGGACCACATTTTGAGTGATCTTGTAAGTCCAGGGGTCTCAATCCTGGGAGGGCAAAGTCATCTTTAGAAAAGAGAGTTACATTTTTTGACTTAAAATACTGGGAGCCCAAGTTCTCCAAGAAGATGACATCCTGCTCATTTGCTGTTGTCATAGTTTATGGACTTCAGGGCTTGCTGTAGCTCCGAGGAAGTACTTACAGGTGGCTGAATGCACCAGTTATATTTTCTCTTCTCTAGTTTAAGGTTGCCTGGGTAAGTCTGACTTAGATAAACACAAATAAATGCTTTAGTGTAACTACGTACTGTGCAGTATTAGGCTATGCTGATGTTCTCAAATCCACGGATTCTTCTCTGAAATATGGACCGAACCTTTGCTCTGGGTTGCTGCTGGTGCTCTGCATGACTTGTGGGCCGGGACCCGTGAGCCATTCTCAATTCTTGGTAGAAGAACTTGGCTTTGTTCAGCTGCTGACTGCGTTGCTGCCTGGACTCTGGAGTGTGTCATGACTGTCCTGTGGTCACTGCCTCTCTTTCTGGCCTTTGGTTCAGAGAGGGGGGTGAAAGGAGGCCTTTGGGGGCCTTCGTGACATCGTGGAGCCACTCCCAGTCCTGCTTCGGACTTACTGGGAGGACAGAAGCTCCGTCATTTCAGGTGTCCAGTCAGGGCTGCTTTGTCTCTCCCTGCCGCTGGCTGCACTGTTTCTCTCCCTTCATGCTAACCAGCAGCTTCCAGAAAGCGGAGCTGCTCCTCTTTAGAATGTTCTGCTTAGCATCTGACTGACATTCCCCTCGTCCTCTGCTCCTTCCCAGCCCTGCGCTCCCCCCCTCCTTGTCTGCAGAGCTGTGCAGCCAAGCTCCAATGGGCAGCACCTCTGGCCCCACGGTGGTGCCCTGGGACCTCTGAGCCTGAGCACTGGGCTGCGGCTGGTGGCGCTGCGAGACACATCTAGTGTCTGCAGCAGCAGCCTTTGAAGCCCCAGCGTGCTTCTGGTTGTAGACGTTCTGGGTCACTATGCACTTTTTTTCCCCAGTCCACTTTTCAGTCTGTTAAAAACATCCAGATTTCTGGGTCCTGTGCAGATGGAAAGCTGCAGCCCTTGGGACTTGAGTCAAACCGGTGCTGGTTGCAGAGCAGTGGAAAGAGCACCGATTCACGCTATACAGTCAGAACCCAGAGCCTGCCTTCTTGGGGATTCCCATCACGGCTCCTAATGTGGGGCTTAGGAATCCCTTAAATTCACAAAAATTTTATTTTTTATACTTGTAATTCTTTTTCAGGATAGAAAGCTCAAACTTTATTGGTTTCTCAAAAAGTTCTGGGAATTAAAGTGATTAAGACTCCACACGTTGGGGCCTATCCAGCCCTCACTCTCTGGACCTACTTCCTGCCCTCATCCTACATGGCTCTGCCTGCGTTGTCCTCGCCAGGCTCTGCCACCTTCCTCACTTCCCAGCCTGCTGGCTCATCTCTGCAACTTCCTCCTCACAGTGCGGTGTTTCTCAATAGGAACAGCTTGTTGTCAGGGATGACGTCCTACGACCTCCCCACAGCAGCAGGTCCAGAGCCTCTGACTCGGTGCCACTGACCTTGGCAATCGGCCGAGGGCGCCTCGGGAAGGCGTGAGGGGGACAAAGCAGGAGAACCTCTAGTGAGTGGGCAGCGGAGCCCAAGCCCACAGGCACTGTGCCCGGGGGTGCCATTCCCTTCCCGCGCTCACCACTGCTCAGACAGAGGGGACAGACAGTGACCCCTAGTGCTCAGGTGGCTGAAGACCCTGTAGGCGGCTGGAGGTGGTGGCCTGGTCAGACGGCAGCCAGTTGCCTGAGCTGCTGGTTCTAAAGGCTGGATTTCTGCAGCTCTGGGTGCACTTGGGCCCTGGCCCAGACCCGCTCTGCACGCCTCTTTCAGGGACACTGCTCTTGACATAGCTGTGTCAGACTCTCTGCCCCCCAGGAACAGTATTACAAGCCCCTGTCTGAGCGACCACTGTGTCCCTTTGCCTGGCACCCTTGCTTCCTTGCCCGGCTGCGGACACAGCTATCAAGTCAGACTGTGCTTGGAGATGCTTCTCTTCGGGGAGTTCACAGGTCACCCGTCCCAGTGAGGCCCTGAGCACTAATCTTTGCCCTACGAGGTCAAAATGCCCGGGGTCAGACATAACCTTCCTTCTCTGGACTGGGGCCCCGGGCCCCGGGACTGTTCCATTTACCTTCGTTTGGCACTGAGGCTGTCTGGAGATGGAGTTCGCAGTGTTGGAGAACTCTGTTTTCGACTCCACAGCATCATGCCAGTGGGAGACACATGCTTCTGGACCAGAATACCCAAAATCTAACTCCAGTGTGGTTCATCTGAGGGGCAAGGACTTCCTCATTAGTCATTTGCAATTATCTTCACCTGCAGTTATTTCTCTTAAAGTCAGTGTTTTAAGATTGCCTTAAATTTATCCTATAAAATAGGATGTTAATCAGTTCAACAAATACTCACTCAGCACTAACTTTGCTCTGGGACTGGAAATATCCACCTGAAGTTACTTTTAAGAACTCTCAAACCAGGTATTGTGGTACCTGCACTAATACGAGGACTCTGGGAGGCTGAGGAAGGAGGGTTTCAAGTGTAAGCCTAGCCTGGGCAATTTAGTGAGGCTCAGTCTTAAAATAAGAGAGGGGCCTGGGGTTTTGTCTTAGTGTGAAGGCCTTGGGTTCAACCCCTAATACTAAATTCAAGTAAACAATGAATCTCCATCTTTCCCTGCTACTGCTTAGTCCTTTGACCTTGAATAAGGGAATTTGCCACCTGTTACTCCACTGGCCTCTAGGAGGTTGAGATTCAACAGCATTTTAAGGGTCAGTTTCTAACTCTGTGATGCTCAGAAATACTCCTGACGGTGCTTATAAAGGTGCTGCATAGTTGTGGTATCAACCTGCACAGCAAGCACCTGCAGATGGGCTTGGCCCAGCTCTAGGTCTGGGTGATGAATGTGGATGAGCTGGAGAGGGACAGGGAGACAGAGACAGGGAGGAAGGGAGAGGTAGAGGCAGAGGGAGGCCTGCCCTGGCTGTGGGCGGCAGAACCGAGCGGCTTCACCTGGATGGGTAAGAAGCTCTGTCTCCTTTGTCCCTCTCATCGCTGATGGCTGCCTCCAGGCTCCAGCGCAGACTGCGGCCTCCTCCGTGAGTGGATCTGCGTCTCCGACACAGATGGCTCCTTGCTCCCCTGAACCGCGACTCTGCAGGCTGCCTGCACCTCGCTTGTAAGTCTACGTGTCGTTACATATCCTGTCAAGCCCACCCCCAGGGAGCAGAGTGAGCGCTTCCGCTGGCTCTTTCAGCTCCTGCTGCTTCTTTGTTCCCAGGCAAAGCCAGACTCTGTGGTCAGAGTAACAGTCCTGGGCTATTCCCAGTCCTGGGTGTGGGAGATCTTCTCTCTGTGACCAGATCTTACGCACAGCAGCACATCCTGGAATGTGTGTACTGGGAGGGGATATCCCAAAATATGAGCGGCAAATGGAAATGTCTGGGGAGTCGAGGCTGTCGTAACAGCGGGCAAACCTAGGGCTTCCCTGTGGGCAGCTGGTGCTCCTGAGCCCTGCCCAGCACTGTCCTGATGGAGCCTTCCCACTCGGTTCTGATGTGCTTTGGGAAGCCGTTGGTTCAGGTTGACATGGTCCCTGCCCTACTCTGCTAGTGCTGGGTTCTGGCCAAGTTGTACTGAAATTATTTGCTGTATCTACCTGTCCAGCTGCCAGGTCAGAGAAGGGTCTTTTCCTGGACCTCTTCTCAGAAACAATGTCAGACTGACGAGAGGTTTGCTCTCAGGAGCTGGAAATGGAAGTGAATGCGTTTGTTCATTTTCTCTCTTCGGTGGAGATTTCCCAGAAGGCCTTTCTTTAACAAGAGCCTCTCTGCTCCAGCTATCCATGTGTCTACCACATCTTCTTTTCAGTAGTTTTAGGATGCGAACTCTCTTCCCAGACTGACAGCACTTCTGGGGAGTCATGGAGTCAGTCTGACTTAGCATCTAGAGATAATTATTCTCGTAGTCTCTTGTGTCACCTTTGCTTTTCAGAGCAGGAGACTCCATGTGTCTTTGTAGGGGAGAGTCCCTTTTTGTCAGTGAAGGTAAGGCAGTCCACGTGAACACATGTGAGCAGGAATAGTCTGCATCTTGTCTGGGTATGTGATGGACTTTAATGCTTGTTAAATGTCTTCAGTCACTTCTGTGGCTTGTCCTGATAGTGCCTTTTAATTTATTTTCCTCTGCTTCTTCCTGCTCCCAACATTTTGGTACCATATCATCAGAATGACCTCAAGGGTCAAGGCTATGTCTGCCAAAGGATGGGCTTGGGCAGAGTCCACCCTGTCCGAGTGGCACAGCATTGCAGGGCTGGAGATCTGGAGTCAGAACCAGGGTGGCTGGTCAGCGTGGCCAGGATTCTGTTTCAGAGTGACACGGTGGTCGCCCTCTCCCGAGGTCGGGAGAAGGATGCACCGACATTCAAGGTACATCCACGGGAGAACACGGTCCACAGGACAGGGAGACGTGAGGTACAGGGAACAGGAGGTGATGGAGGAGCCAAAGGAGTCGCTCCCACCATCCCTCTAGCAGATGTAACCCTTATGAAGTAGAAGTGGGTACAGACCCTTACTGAGACCTAATAATCTAAACAGGACACACAGACAGAAGTCCGGGCTGGTGGGATTTTGCTGTCACCTTCACATTCTGAGCAGCTTCTCCATGGCAGGACTCTTCTTTGGTGGACAAGGCAAACACTGCAGGCAGCCTGGCCTCCGTGACCTCCCTTCAACACATTTCTCATGCAGTTGAGTTTAAAGTAAACCCGGTGCCTGTGTTTCTCTGTTGGTGAGTTTATGGGCTTGCTCTGAAAGCCAAACGTGAAACAGGTGCCCGACCCTGGAGCCAGGGAGAGCGAGCCCAAATTGATTCCGCACCATTCGAAGGACCTCCCGGTCCACACAGATGCCGCATCCGCAGCCACTGTCCCTCTTGTTGTGGCTTCTCTGTTTCCACACATGTGCCACGAGTTAGGGAGCTGCAGCCCCAGGAAAGGGAGGGGCCTCCTCCCCAAAACAGATGCAGCACGTGCACCCTAAGACGTGCGCTCTCCAGTTCAGTGACTGCTCCCATGTTGCTTTTAAGATTTAAATTCTTCACTCACAGAATGGATGTCAAGAGGCAAACAAACCCCATGCCCTTTCTCCACAAATTTGGTGAGCTCACTTTCACCAAAATCAATTTGGATCTTTCATTTAATAAAGACACTAATAGAAATATAGTTACTGAAAACTAAGAACTAAACACAATCTGTGTCTCTTAATTTCCTACTGGAAATGAGAGCGTGGGCACTGGTGTCTGGCCACGGGAAGCCCAGAGTCTGAAGTGATGGAACGTGCATCCAGCTCCAGGAGGAGCAGGCTCAGCTGGGACTTGGCTCCGGCCTCCTGGGGCTCCGGTTCTGTGAGAGGGATTTCAGGGCACTGTCTACTGACATCATACACGGGGTCCGGCCCCTTCAGTGACAAGACAGCGAACATTCCAGTCTCAGCCCTGTGAAGCGCAGTGAGGTCTTCACTGCCAACTAGGACTCACCCTGTGTATGAGCCAAGAGTCCTAAGGAGTGCACTTGAATTTAAGAGCCCTGAAGAGAAAACCTGATTTCTAGCCTTGGCCTGTGAAGCCCCTTTCTGCCTCCAGTTCTAAAAGAATGTGACTGGTGACACTATGTATGAGAATGCAGAGTACTCCCGGCCTGGTGCGGTTGTGGAGCCCCAGCTGCTCTGTCTGGGAGTTCTGAGCCTGTGCAGAGAGCTGGACCCAAGAGTCTTTCCCTCACCTGGCCTGGGGCCATGGGGCACAGGGCTGCCACTGGCCTGAAGTTGATGGACAGTGACACTTTTGTGTGTGATGCAACCTACATGTGAGTTTTGGGTCTCTGCTGATGAGAGTGTTGGGAGGAAATTGCTGTGATATTTCACAAAGGTAGAAATACTGCAGAAGATGCCAGACACAGGAGGCCGCTGAGGTCAGTGCTGGGCATGTCGATTTGGAGCCATATGGGAGCTCTGACAGCAAATTTCAAGCAGGAATTTGGACATAAAGGTCTGACACTGCAAGAGGGGCTGAGCAAAGATAGACATGCCGTCTCTTCTCTTAGTCCTCTGTGCTGGTGAGACGCTTCTCGGAGCCATACAGGGCTTGAGTCGGTGCTGCGTCCTAACTGCTCTCTGCACTCCACTGGCTCTTCCTTTCTGTCTCTTCCTCTCATCCCTGCTTTCCTGTGCTCCTAGTCATGTGTTGGCTATAAGAGCTACTTGCACATATTTTCCAGTATCCCAAGGACTCCCTGGGTGGACATCTTGGACCTACTGAAAATCTGTTGGTGATTCCGGTCATCTGGAAGAGTGTGTTTTGAAAATGTGAGCTTTCCGGTGGCTAAATCCTGGAGATGGCAGACGAGGAAACACACAGGGGGGTGGCTAATTGCATTTGCTGGACTGCACGCCTCCCTTGGTTCTCAGACGGAGGGTCATTTCCAAGAAGTGTGGGGTTTGTATGAGGTCCAAGGCATTGAGACAGCACAGCAGATTCATCTTGGGCTGTGGCTCAATGACCCAACCCACTGTTGTCCCCTGTCTGAACAGCTAGCGCTGCAGGATACTTGTGTTTAGAATCCACAGAAAAATATGAAGAACTATTTCCCTTCAGCTGATGCAGTACATTTTTAACGTGAATGATGTGAGGCTCTGGATCCAGACACGAAGACGGGCTTCGTATGCAATGTCTGACCCCAGCAGCGCGCAGCCTTGGGCTGGGAACTCACACTGTCTGAGTTCCAGTTTTTGGCTTCCAGCAGAGGACTAACATGGCCTGTGTCCAGGGGAGCTCTGAAAGTAGGAAATACCCAGTGCGAAAGCATGGATAGTATATCCTTTAGGAAATGAGCAGGTTTTAGACTGCATGTAAATATAGTCCTCAAGTTTGGGGGACATCAAGGCTTCTTGCTCACTGCAGCTTGGGAGCAACCTCAACTCTCACCTTGCACTGCCTGTCGGCTCAGGGAGCTACCTTGCTCCATGCACGTAGCACCTGTTATATGGTTTCATGATATGTTTGTATTTAAGTGACTTTGCTCCCCCAGAATAGCCAGTTCTTTCAGGGAGCAGTGTCTCCCACTGTCCTTGTGTAACATGCACAGCCCTGTGTCCTAGGCATGAACTGAGGAGTGTCACAGCTCTCACAGACCAGTGTTTTTTGCTGCAAGTTTAGGTGCCTGGCCTGGAGGGAGACAAGCTTCCTTTCCTACTAGGATGGTGGGGGCTGTGGAGACAACATGTGGAGAGCACTTTGATAGTACCCTGTGTTCGTGTACTACTGTTGTTGGTGACCAGAGGTGGGCTCTGTGCCCCTGTGCAGTGCTGGTGTACAACCCCTCTGTGCAGCTAGCTGGCTTCTCCCAGCCTGTGGCCTGATCTAAAAGGAGTGTCTTGAGAGGCAGTCTTAGAAGGACTCCCCATGAAAGCCAGGTGAAGTTGCATATTCCCTTGTGGTCCAGAGACTCTGAGTATCACAGGGGCACTTCTGACAGACAACCAGGGAGAGGGGACACAGGCCCTATTGGTTCTTAGGAAGATCTCAGAGAACTGGTGCTTGCTCAACATACAAATAAGCACAACAGTCTTAGTGGGCAGCTGTCTTTCTGTCTTTGCCCCCAGCTTACTAGGTGGACTCCTCCTCTCTGATAAACTTTACTACGAAAACTTCAGAGTGCCCCTCCTTCAGGAAGCTCTCTCTGACTTTATTTTCCTAAGCATTCTGTCTTAAACTTTCAGCGAAATGTAGACAATTTACTCTAGTAAATAGAAATTTTTGATGCTCTTTCTTGCACTGTCTTGGACAAGTCTGTTCCTCCACAGTTGTCCAGTAGAAAGCTACAAGGCCCTGGAGAATGAACGAATCTATATGCTCCGTCGTCCAGATTCATTTGTTACATGCTTCTCTCTGACAGCTTGACTTAGAGTTGAGCTAAGTACGTGGAATAGCATATGAGAAATTTGTAACTGACAAAGCACTTCGGAAAGCATAATTTGAAAACTTGGGTTCCAGGTAATCTTAATCATTTTATGCAGAAAAACTTAAGTTATCAAATAAATTTAAGAATGCCAGATGCCATAAAATGAAACACTGTCTTACTGTAACGCTTTTAAGGGCCTGTGAGCCTCTGAACCCTAATCAAAGGGTTCTATGCAGGTTGCTGCATGGCAGCACACTGCGCATCTTTAGGTGGGGCTGAGGCTGGTGCCACACCCTCGTGCTGCTTTTCTGGAAGTTTATGCCTGTGCTGTTGCACTGGCAAAGTTCTCTGAGAGTGAATAGAGAGAGGAAATCTAGTCACTCCGTTCCCAGCTCCACCTTGCTCTTCATACTGGCCATTCCCCACACTGGACTTCGGCCTGTTCTTTGCCCAGTGTGTGTTCCTGCTACCACTTGGGGAACAAAGAGTCTAGCTTCACTCTTGCTAAGCCTACTGGGGTGCGGGATTGACTGGACTAAAGTTGCAAGCCATGGTGCTGTGTCCCCCAGACTTTAAGAATCTTCATGCGTTGGATCGGATTCTAAATGGTCTTAGTCACTTCTCATCACTTGGACACAGTATCCAACACCCACAACTTAAAGGAAGACAGGTTTTCCTTGGCTTACAGTTTTATTCTGCAGTCTGCTGGCTCCCAGGCAAGGCAGCTTGACGCAGGTCTTGGCGCAGGTAAAGCTGTCACATCATAGTAGACAGGAAGCAGAGCCACAGGGAGTGGATGGGACAGGGATGGCCCCTTTTAGGTCATGTCTTCAGTGACAACCAGGCCGCACCTGCTAACAATCCATGGGAGAGGGGTTGGCACAACATCGTCCAGGCACCTCCCCTAAGCCCAGCCTGTGATCCGAGGAGGCTTTGAGGGAGCACCTAGGAATAAACCACAACAAAAGCTATTTCCTCAGGTGCAGGCAGGCCCCAGCCCCGCACTGAATGCGATGATGATGTGCATTCATAATGTACCGGTACAGACTTGAATTTTTTAAAAAAGCTATTTTCTGGTGCTTCCTAGGTTAGCTGGCTTCTTTTTGGTAATTGATAAGAAGGCTAGCTACCATTTACTGAGGAGTTGCACTGGGCCTAGGCCCAGTTTAAAGTAATCTCAATACTTAATATTGGGTGAAAGCACATGAAACTACTGCTTTTGTAGGTTAAAAACAGTGAAATATTGGCAGTTACCTAAGGCAATACCTAAAACCTCTGAGTCTTTGTAATGTTTCCATGAGTGAACCGTTAGCTGGGCCAGACAGAAAGGCATGGGGGCTGTGGCAGCCTGCTCAAATCGGTCATCTTTGTCATTTTTAGTCTGCAGCATTTGCAGAAAGGCTGAACATCGTTTAAGGGGAAGCGGACAGAGGGGATTCCTGTTCGCCAGGCCAGGCCAGGCCAGCCATCCCTCCCTTACAGAACCAGAAAGCTGTGGTCTAAGGTTTCATGGAGCATTCTGCTAGACAAAGGCTCCATTGTTCACCAGACACATCTGTCCTCGGAAGGTGGTTTTGCAACTATTTATTGTTACTTAATACTGTCCTTCCTATCCCAGAAAATGATTAAAATATTCTGCCTAGCTAGATACTCTCTGCTATCAAAGAATGTCTGAAAACGACATTTTCTTGTGCATTTCATTTCATTTCAAGGATGTTTTGATGTACCATAAATATCTGTGTGGAAGGGCCAGCAGATCTCAGCTGGGTTTTGGTACATTATTCCTATTTTGTGATGCAGAAGTGAGAGTTCATGTGGTTTAATATACTGGTTAAGAGCAACACCACCGGTGTGCTATTGAGCTACCCAGGCTTCTCAGTCACCCCAGAGCCCCGCTCAGTCAGGAGCCACAGCTCCTAGCTGGGTTAGCTAAAAGTTCAGTGATGCAGAGGCTGGCCAAGCTGAGCTCGCATGCCGCTGTGTAACTGAGTAGCTGTGTGTCTTGGGAAGAAAAGTTTTTTGTCCAGATCCAGGGTCTCTGGAGGTTGCAGAGCACATGGGCTGTGCTGTCCACCATCCTGGCCCCTAATTCCAGAGCAGATGCTGCCCACACGAGCTCTGTACCTCGCTGCTCCTAGCTGGTCCTGCCAGTGTCCACGGGGTTGGCCAGCTTTGGATCTGAATCTCAGGCCAGTATCAAGTGGTTGGCTATCCCTTCTCAGGTTCAAAGCTGGATTTTGTCATTGGCTCCCATTTGTTGAACACTCTTGATGGGCTCATGCCATTCCCTTTCAGCCCCTTTTCCTCTTTTTCTTATTGGTAGGTCTTTGTAGGCCGTGGTCTAGTCTTGTGTGGTTGGTTACTCCTACCAGGCCTGCACCGATGCAGATGCATTTAGTCATGGGTGACTAATCGAACAGGACAGGGTTTCCTCCCACCAATGTTTCTTTTGACTGAAGACTGTGACTCACACCCAGAGGTTCCTTTTTTCTGTTCTGTGCCTGCTGAGATGGCTTCCTGCCCTCAGAGGCAGCCAGGAGGCTTGGGTGTGGGGACACAGTGGAAAAGCATCATTTTGAACTAGCTCTCAGAGGGGTGGTTAAGCAGAAAAACTGTTCAAATGCTGCAAATAACTCAGTCTTAAGTGTATTCTCATTTAGCTCTAAGTTTTGTACTCATCTCTCTCAGTAGTTTGACTTTACCAGGATGATTTGAGCTTTGAAGGCCACTCCAGCGGAATTTTGGTGTCAGAAAAAATCAGTCATGTCAGGGTTACACAAGAAACTCGAAAGGGTTAAGTGTGCTCAGGCTCACTAGGTAGAATCATTTTTTCCTGCTTTTGGGGATTAAACCTGCACTTTGTTTCTGCTGGCATAAAGGCAGCAGTTTTTGTTTGACTGGAATGCAAGGCTGACTGAGTCACAGGAACCTTTGCAGGAATAATTATAAATGAACTGCCCAAAGCATAATTTAAAACTAAAAACTTGCCCTGCTTTTTCTACTCCAAATTTCTGAAAAGGATGAATTACACATTGGCATCTTTAAACAGGATAATTCTAACAACTTTTGTGCTTCCTTGGGCAAGATAATTTGCTAACCCTATGGCCAGATACTATAGTTCACTCTCTCCCTCTTTCAACTGGTAACAGGAAGGGCCATGAGCTGATGGTTTTCTTGCTCATAGTTGGCCCTGGCTTAATATGTTTTGCAAGGGACTCATGTGCTACTACTAGTTGCTATGGCCATCTCGCTCTAGTGTCCACATAAATCTAAGTAGCCTTTAATGACCATCAGCCAAGGGATTTCTTGTGCTTGAAAGGACCTAGGAAGAAAGTGCACTCAAACCTTATTGGAAGGTATTTTAATGCCAAGCAGCTGTGAAGTTAATGCTTGACTTTAGGCTTCCATTTAGGGAATGAGCTCCAGACTGTTTATGGACACCCGGAGAATGTCCCAATGGAGAGAATCATACAAGTATCACTCGTATGATTATCACTAAGCCTGGCAGAAGTTTTGATGGTATCACTCTTGTCCTAGAAGAGTAGTGGTTGTGATGCTGGCTCGTCACTTTCTATCTAGAGACTTAAACATCGCTGTGCAACTGCTCCCATCAAAGGTCGATATGATGACACAACAGTAGAATGTCAAGATGATTCTGGGATACAGCAGATCACAGAGCTCACCAGGTAAGCTGATACAGTGAAGATCTGGGTCTCTTGTTTTCCTTGATTGATCAACCTCCCACAAGTAAGGCAGTGACCAATAGCGGGAGCTTCAGGAAATTCTCCTGCTAATGCATCCAGTTGAACTCTGACCCACAAACACTGCAGCAGTTGGTCCTGGATGCTGGATCTCAGCTTTTGCCCCTAGCTGAGGCTTGATCAGTGGCTGCCAACTTCCCTGTCTTTACCCCTATTTACACCTCAGAGCCAACCAGAGAAAACACTCAGGGTCCCTTTGCCAAGTAACACTTGCATTCCACTTCCAATACTGGTCTGCCTCCGCTTCCTGGGCCCTCCGGCTCCCTCCCTTTGATTGTTTTTCTTCATTGCAACACACTCCTGTCCTGACTCTTCGGAGTGCCCTGCAAACCCAGTGAAGGTGGCTGACTCCGTGTCTATGGAAGCTCTGAATAAATAACCTCAGCTCTCTCTCATTTTGGAAGTCTTCGGTTCCACCAGAAAAGAACAAAACCCTCTTGAAGCTGCGCAAACCCCAAAGCTGTGACCCTCAGAAAGCTTCCACAAGTGCTGGGGAACCAAGTTGCCGTCGAGCTAATGTCTGGTCAGGAGGCCCTGGGGCAGACTAACCGCTGTGCAGGGAGTGTAGACAGGAGCTGGGCAACTGCAGGCGGGGAGAGGTCTCTCCTCAAACCTCAAAGGAAAAGTCAAAGTCTGAGCGGTGAAGGGTGGCTGTAGTGCAATGTGCAGGTTGGGTGCTGCTCTGGCTCCTGCAGGGCCTGCTGGGGGTGGAAGAACCTTGCAAGTCTGTGCACAGCGCATCATTAGCTTCGTCCTCGGCAGCGTGAGGCAGATCTGCACTCGGCTATTGTCTGGGGTCAATGTGTGGTTGTACTTCTGCTTTGATGACAATGCCAGTATTGTGCTTCTTATACCTTGTTTGTGTTTTGGGGTTACAAAGTTATTAGACTAAAGAAGAAACACTGTGATAAAGGATGTAACGTTGATCCAGATCTGCTATGGTGAATGCTCGCCACGCTGTGAGGTAGGTTTGGGACTCTGCTTATTGCCCAGCTGGCAGCTGGCAGGACTCTGCCCACGCCTGCCAGAGGACATGTGTCAGTTTGCCTTTGCCCACCAAGAACTCCTGGGAGCTTAGGCAAATTAGTTCATTGTTCTTATTTCATGTGTCAGAAACCCTCATATGGAGGTTGGACTTGTTTGGAACTGCACGGGAGCTGAGGCAACTTTCCCTGAAGGATGGGAGAGGAATTACATCAGGTTTTTCAAACTGTGGTCCGCAGGAAGCAACGTGGATGCTGGTGGGCAATAGCCAGGCCAGGTTAAATAAAACTTTACGTGACAGCACAGGTGGCTGCTCCTTTGACCAGCCGGCGCTTCTTCCCTGTAAGTGAGAAAGCCTCCTCACTTTGGAATTTATATACCAAACGTGAACAGCAGCCTCCGTGTTCTCAAAGCTCAATGTCTGTGCTACGGGAAAGTCCAGCTGCTTCCATCATCCCAGCTTCTGGCCCTTTCGTAACAATGCTGATGAAGAAATCACCATAGTAGCAGCTAAACTATCAATATAAATATGTGTCCATGAAATACACGTGATGACACTTACACATTTTATGTGTCCATGTAAACTCATCTCATGACTTGCATATGTCCCTCTCTCAGAAAGGAACGGGACGGTGACACCAGCAGAAATCAGCAGGCCCAGGGCTGCACAGGAGCATAGCACTCCATTTCCAAACTGCCGCCAGACTCTGTACCCTGGTGCAGGTTTGTCTCAGCAGCGCCGAGGACATTCTCCTCTCGGGGACCCCAGGCACAGCTGTCAAGTCAATTCCAACCTCCCCAAGTAGCTGAGAGAGGATTAATGGCTTTGGAGGGGATATCGAGTTCAGTACAACCCAGGGCTGCTGAAGCCATACGAACAGTGTCCAGGAGACATCTCAGCTCCTGTGCTGAGTCTGTAACTTGGCGACTGGTGTGGAGGCCACCTGGACTCCTCTTCATGGTGTTCTCTGAGTGAGAAACGGCTTCTGAGGACACTTGACTCCAGGATCGTCCAGTGCTCCAGACAGGAGAAAGCTACCATCTTTGGCTGACAGTTCCTGAAAAATAACCACAGAGGCTTGAAACCATACTTAACCTGTGCCGTGAAAGAACTCCCCGAGTGACACTGTGGGGAACCCTGGGCATTTCGCTCTCCCAGCCCATGAAGGTCTGCTGACTCCAGGGCTAGAAGGAGGCCCAAGCTGAGCCCCTTCCCCAGTCGCCTTCCCTTGAGGCCGGGGCTCTTGCGCTCCAGTTTGTGAGCCCCACACTGGTCCATCCTGAGAACACAGGAGTCTCAAGAATGCCCAGGCAGCTCACAGGCTGTAGGATGGGCATGGCGAGCTCTGAAGAGGTAAGGCTGAGCTCCAGACCCTGCATGGCCCTGCAGGTGCCCACAGGGCCACCTGGGACCAAGAGGGAACAGCAGAGGACAGCAGAGAAGAGCAGAGTCTCTGCGCCTGGGTCCTGCTTCAGCCCTGTTCCGCAGACACAGGAGACTGCAAAAGTTCTAGCGTCTCTGCCTCCCACGGAGAGGGAACTTTATGCCCAACAAGGTTTGCCAATGTAAGTGGCTGTGTCCATGTGGGTTCTGCAGGGGCCTCGGCCTCCACGTGCTCCTGTTTCCCCTGGTTGTCTGCTGGCATCAGGGCTGGAGCACAGCTTGAGAACCACCTCTCGCACCCCCTTCCCCCCAAAACCTTCTTCTTCCGGTGTCTCTGCTAGGAGGCACAGGGTGACCCCGGAGGTGGCATCTCAGCCTGCTTCCCATCACCATGCAGGAGTGGCCGCCTCTGCAGCCCTGCCTTCCTGCATCCCCCATGCACTCCCTGCTCTTCCAGCTTCTGCGCTTCTGCAGGAAGAATCCAAGGTTACCGGTCCCACAGCCACTGGTGTGGTCCAAGCCCTCTGTACATCTCGGGGCCCGGAAAGCCAAGGGTCTGACAGAACGGCGTGCTTGCTCAGTGTGTGCAAGTGAACACAAATCCTTGTCCCGCTCGTGGCCCTGTTACTTTTTTTTTTTTTTTTTAAGATTTTTTGAGACAGGGTCTCGCTTTGTGGTTCAGGCTGGCCCTGAGCTCAGCCTCAAACTCACATCACAATCCTCCTGCCTCTGCCTCCCGAGTGCTGGGATTACAGGCGTGAGCCACCACGCCCGGCACTGTGGTATGTGGTACTGGTTGCTGCTGGGGTGAGTCTCCAGGCCCAGTATGGTATGTGGTTACTGGGGATCGAACCCAGGTCCTTGCGCTTGCAAGACAGGTGCCCGAACCACTGAGCTAAATCCCCGGCCCCGTGGGCCCTGTTACCTCTTGCTGGAGAGACGCGGACCTTCTCCTGGTGGGCTGTGAGCATCCAGGGAGCCCAACTGGCCTGTGTTAGCCAGCATGGGTTGAGAAAGGTCCCTCTTGACTCTCCTCTTGCTGGCCTTGCCACGCCGTGGCCTGAGTCGACCTGCGGGATGAAGTTAGACCACGTGGGCAGGGACAGACGCTGCCCTGCGCGCTGCGCTCTCTCCGGTTGGTGTGCCTCGTGGGCCTCACAGCTGTACCTCCAGCAGGCTTCCACAGAGGGTGCTGTTCTCTCAGGGCAGAGGGTGGCACTGAGGGGCACTGGAGCCCACTGGGCAGTGGGGGGGCATAGATGGTGCAGGAGTGAAGTGTGTGCCAGAGGGACACTGACAGGGACTCGGCAGTCCGAGCTCCTCACCTTTTCGTCCTGGTAGAGAAAGCCCTGCTCCTGGTGCTTACTTGAGTGACTGACTCATCATCTATTCACTAACTGACTGGCTGATTTTTGTGCTGGGATTGAACTTGGGGGCTTTGCCCTGAGCTGCATCCTAAGCCCTTTTTATTTTTATTGTTTGAGATACTGTCTTGCTAACTTGCCCAGGCGGAACTTGAATTTGTCATTCTCCTGCCTCAGCCTCCTAGATGCTGAGATCATGGGCTGTACCACCACATCCAGTTGCAATGATTGGTCAATAGACCTTTTGGGGGTGGAGGTTCCTTGACAGTACGTGAGCAGGTGGGAGTCCTTGTCCTTTCGAGGTGTGCGCTCTGGCTGGGGTGATGTGCATCTGGAAAAAGTGTCAGACTATGGCGATGCCAAGGGCAGAATTGGAGCCTGGGCAGAATGATGGGTGCTGGGTGGGTTCACAGTCCCCCTGGCGGGGAACGCTTCTCACCCTGAGCACAGCTGTGAGCTGGTCAGAGCAGGAAGGAAGCGGTCCCAGGCCGGGTCAGGTCCACTGTGCCTCCTACTGGGTTGTCAGCAAGGGGCCAGTGTGGCCTCTTGCCACTCCACTCTGTCCTGCTGTGGCCACAGCTGCTGCTGAGGCTTCTGGGACAATGACAGCAGACTCTGTTCACTGCTACCTGGGCTGGGCCCGGGCCCCGAGAGCCGGTGGGACTTACAGAGCCGGCACCATGTCTTTTACGGCCCTGAGTCCCTGGGTGTAGAAGAATCCATACAGTGGCTCTGGCTGTGCCTGAATTGTATTGGCAGAGCAGACAGTCTGGAGAAGATGAGAGCCCCTGTCCTGCCTGTGTGACACTGTCCCATGTTCTTTGTGGCGCTGAGGTTTCTGAGCTGTCCCTTGCTCTATGTCAAGCTCCCCGACCCTGAGTTTCCTCACTGTGGGGCAATTATGTCTCAGTGGAAGCAAAGCAAGCACACCATGATTGCTCATCTGATTGTGGACTAATTACATTATGTCTAGATTTATGTGCTCTTGGGAAGGTGTTCGTCAGCTCTTCTAATGAAAGTGTAGTAACACTGCGAATCCACTCCTGAGTGGTATGGATGTCTCAGTGTGCAGAGCAGTTGTGGGAGGCGGGCAATGCAGAGAGCCCTAACAGACACTGGCGACTTCGTACTGAGGTGGCAGGCGGGGACAGCGGTCCACACTCGGGGGTCCTTGCCACAAGAAGCTGCTGTCTGGGTGAGGGGGTCCTGGAGGGGGGCATCTGCAGGCCCAGGGCAGCAGTGACAGGCACAACGGGCTGGCAGGCCTGGGCAGGGGGTGGAGAGAAGGCTGAGAGTGCCCCAGTCGCTTTTGCTCTGCCCTAGGTCTCTGTGGCCCCTCTCCTGGGAGTCACAGCCTGGAGCAGGCCGAGCGAGGGTGGACGCACACAGGCTGCACACTGACAGGACACTTCGGTGCGGAGCACACTTGCACCTCCAGGACCCCCAGTGGCAGCCCTGGGCTGGGGTGCTCAGGGAACACGTGTGTGCATGTGATTGTGCATGTCTGGTGTGCAGCTGGAGCAGGCTGGGTGAGAGTGGGGGCAGACAGCTCCCTGGAGGCAAGAGATGGATTTTCCCTGAGTGCTGGCTCAGAGGGAGACGCGGCGTGGAGCTCCCTGCATCAAGGGGGCATGCAGAAGGCAAGGAAGAAGACTGGCAGTGACTGGGTGAGTGGGAGAGGACAGCGCTTCCAGAGGACTGAGCTCTTTCCGACCTGTTACCTCATGGCTCTGAGATACTGACCAGCCGCAGGGTAGTAATTGCATTCTAGGTGGACTTGGGCTAGCTCCTCACCTCGTGGAGGGAGAGGTCTCCTTTCCACAGTCACTGGCGTGACAGGGTGACAGGCACCAAGTATGAGGGCACAGGCCCATGGCCCCTGGGGTAGGGAAGGCTGCCCAGAGAGAGAGACAGCTGCCATCCTGAGGATGGGGGGCAAAGATGGAGACAGGTGCGCAAGGCCCAGGGCACAGAGCGGGAGGGTGGCGCCCTCCGTGGAGTCTCGTGATGTGCCGAGGGGCCTCCTGTAGTCAGTGCCGGCCGCCGCTTGGCCCACTCTGATGAGCTGTGCTTTGAGGTGGAGGAGGGCCCAGCTGAGAGGGGTAGGTGCCAGTGGATGACACCCTGTCAGCTGTCAAAGACCTGGGTGCTTGTTGGGCCGTGGCCTGAGAGTGGGAGGCGTTGTCCAGGCTCTGCAGGCCCCTGTGACACTGCTGGCGTCACTCAGCTCAGGAGACTGAGGAGAGGTTTAAATAACACTCCAACCACACAGTCCTCCAGGGCTGACTCGGGCGAGAGCCTGGTTCTGAATGCTTCTACCGCAGCCTGGGCTGTGGTGCTTTCTGTTACAAAGCAAAACAAAATAAAACAAAGCAGTTATTTGCAGGTGTGTTAGGTGCGAGGTGATCTTGCTTTACTGCCTCAACTAGAATGAATGTTCTTGCTGAAGGGAAAGGGGGCCCACAGACTTGCCGGCCACACACGGCTCACCTCCTGTCCTACAAGTCCACGCTGCACACAGCCCTTGCTGCCTTCACGCAGGAGAGTGGGTTCAGTGTCGGGCTCGGTCTTGACCCACAGTGCAGTGAGCATGATCTGACTCCAGCGACCTTCGGACACAGACCTGCACTCTTCCTGCCTCGCGTGACCTCAGGCCTCTGTGTGCCAGGGCCATCTCTGGCATCGCCACGATGCTCTGATGCCCAGGAACCCTCGTTCGTCTGTCTAGTCACTTAGCAACATTGCACACGCACTTGCCTAGTGCTGGACGCTGTCGCGACAAGAGAGAGCAAGTTAGCTCTGCAGTCCTTCATTTATCTTACAGTTAGCCCAAAATGTGGGACATCTAACTGTTCTCATCTTGCTTCTAGAATTTGCTCAATAGATGTGATTAATTAAAAAGATCTTAAAGGTCATGCAGTGGACATCTGCACATGTGAAAAACATCTCATTCCAAATGAAATGTCAGCTAGCAGAATGTAGCAACATGTTAATGAATGTCCAGAGGAAGAGAAGTTACTGCAGGAGTAAAGGATGAATCAATATGAAGATGTATACTAACGGACCTGTTCATGTTAAGAAATTTAAGGACAAAATCTCTGTGATCTATGTGCAGAGACAATGAAAAGCAGTAGATTATTGGAATATAACATATATCATAGGTATGCACACATTAATGTTACCTGAATCATACATGTACATATATGTTTCTAGATATATAAAACATACCACACACACACATTCCTGCTTCCACAGTGAAGAGCTAACAAAGAAGAAAATGCATACCAGGTTCTGGGCTAGGAAGACATGACTGCATAATGATACAGTTTTTTCTACATTAGTTTAACAAGACCACATTTAAAAATAGAATTGTTCTCATGGGAACAAACACAGATGAAGAAGGACAAGGAGGGGAGCACCTGTTCCAGGAAATATGTTTTCATATTTCACATCGTTAGGCTTAATAAGTAATGAATAAAACCCGTGAGATGGAATGGGAAACCTCAAATATATACAGAATTTGATATGTGATAACACTGAGAGCTTGGCTTAGTGAGGGCGCACATCTGTTAATCAGTCCTAGGACCCTGGGAGGCTGAGGCAGGAAGATCACAGTTTGAGCCTATTTGGGACAATTTAGTGCCTTACCAAGAGCCTGTCTCAGAGTGAAAAATAAACGTAGGCCGGTGATATAGCTCAGTGTGAAGGCCCTGGGTTTAATCTTCAGTACCCTCCTCCCGAAAAGAAGACAGCTCAAACTACTATGTCTCTGCACATGTGTGCACACATGGCTGTGTGTGTGTGGAGTGGTTGCCTAGACCAGAGGTGGTAAACCGTGTGTGCATGCTACAGCAAGCACTGCGAGCCCTCGCCATCAGCACAGGAACCAAGTTGCCATGTTGTTTTTTTCAAACAAAACCTTCAGTGTAAAGGTTTAATTGCGGTGTTGGCACTTTGTGATAGATACGTGGGCTCGGGGTTGCAGTTTGGACACTCGTCCCTAAGGTTTGCCGTCACAGACCTGGACCGCCGTGTTATCACGGTGCTGACTTGGCTGCATCCCTGCGGTGACTGTGCCCAGGTCCACATTGACTGCACGGAGCCCAGAAGACCAGCTGTCCTGGAAAGAATGGGAACCTGCAGCCTGTTGGGGGCGTGTGTGGGGCAGTGTGTAGGTGGTGGGGACACGTCACCGGAGAGGACAGTGTTAAATCCACAGAGCCGCCCAAGGAGAGACGCGCTCACCAAAAGGGGAGACCAGGACTGATGGCAGCACTTAACAGCGTGTTCCAATTACAGCGTTTAAATCTAATTGCATACTCTGTTAATCTCTGTCAGCTCGGGATCGTTTAATATCATCACGGCAGCCTCTAATATCATGAGCAACATGAGCTGAGCTGAGACTATTGAAAAAGTTCAGTCCCGGGTCTTCTCAGCCCCTTTAATTCTCTCTGTCAATTAAACCGCAGCCCAGAGTTCAAATAAAGGTCTCGAGATCCGGGTTGGGGCCACTTCTCTCAAGCGAAGCCTCCTATAAATACACAGATGATATCAGGAACCTCTAATTCCTTGCCCTGGTTGTTTTTGATAGGTTAGCAGCAGTGACTAGTCCCTGGGGTATCACTTACTAGGGGCTTATTTCAAACAAATATTGCAAATGCAATCTGTTCCATAGTTTATAGTTCTGGAAATAGTGGAATATCGCTTGCACCATGTATTTTCTCTGCCACAGTCTCTCTGGCTCAGATAAAGTTGGTGGAGAGAAAACCAGACTCTGACTTAGCCAGTATCTTTGCACATAGCAATCTTTCTATCTTTGTTTATCTTTGTTAGAAATGACAGTTGATTAGCATAGAAGATCTGCTCACAGATTTAGATTTTAAAGTGTAACTCTTGAGTCATAAAAACAAATTTAAGAATACTACCAACTCTATTTAAATTCTTTATAGGACTCCTTGAATTATTGGTTCGTTTAAGGCAGCTCTATTTTTAGACTGTTCTGACCTCCATTTTATAGTTGAGGAGATTGAAGCACAAGGAAATCAGACATTTTGCCCATGAACTCCTAGCTGGGAAATGGGGAGGAGAAATTGAAACCTAGGCAAAGGAACCCCCAGTGTACTCTCAGGACCAGTTCCATAGGCTGTTCAAGACTTTTGAAGATAAGGACCCACCCACAGGAGTAACCAAGCAGCCAGACCCACTTTCAGGAGCAAACACCCAAGTCTAACACTCCAGAGGGACAAAGAAGCCAACCAAAGGCAGAGTTTAGGGGGAACTGGAGCTGGGGAGAAGCAGAGGACACAGCCCTACTGTGGAGGTTTTCTTGGGAGACAGGGAGGGAGAGGGCCTGAGGGCGGGCATGGACACCCTGCTCTCCTGGGAGGTTGAGCTGCTAAGAGACTGTACCGTAGGACAGAGATAAGAGGGGTGCAGACACGCCCAGAAACACATGACCTCTCAGCTCCGCCTGCTGTCTGCGCAGAGATGTGGGCGCCATGAGCCTTTCCTCCACGCGGTCTCCCAGCACGCTTCCCACCCTGCAGCCTGGGCCCCTTCTTGGGAGTAGTGGGGTACAGCGTGGTGTGGAGTGTGATGTGACACTTCCTGTCATCAGAATCTCAGGCGCAGTGTCCTTGCTGTTGGAAGGCAGGTGTAGTCACAATGCTAGTGGTACACCTGGGGCACACGGACAACTGCTTGGCACTCTTCCTGATGCAGGCTCTTGCTACCATGCACAGTCTCGCCCTGGCCCACAGCGGAGTGGCTCATGGCTGTGGCTGGGGCCTTGTGAGACTGAGCTAGAACAATTTCTCTTCGTGCACAGATATCTGTCCTAGAGAGGCAGAACTAACTGACACAGGCCACCTCCTCGAAATCAGTGGGGCCTGTAGTTTCTTCCAACTAGAATTACAACAGTGTGAGGGGTCCCATCTGGAGACCAGGGGACAGAGATAGAAAGATCAGGCTGCAACATGGAGCAGAACATTCAGAGAGGGTCTCAGCAGAGTGGGAAGCAGTGCGGTGAGACCGCATGGAGGAAAGGCTCATGGCGCCCACACCCCTCCCTCACTCCCTGGGTGGAAGCGAAGTCAGACCTTGATGAGACATACCGGTGGCCATAGAATGGGGCAGAAATGCTTCAGCATCCCAGGCACCGTTCCTTGGACGCCCCATCCCACCTCTCACACACCCGCTGAACACCGTTATGAATAACGGGGAGCTGAGGGGCAGCTTGATTACTGGCAACGTGTCCCGTGGCGAAGGCATTCAGTCCAGCACGCACCCTTCATAATTCACAGTCTTTGCCTTTTCTTTTGGGTGCAATATATATTTCATGCATGTTAGTTTTAGGATGTGAGCTTGTGCTGAATGAGCTAAGGGACCTTGGTAATGCTGGCTGGGAGCAGGAGATTGGTTAGAACAAATAAAAACATGGTTGGAATGATCATGTTGCTTTTCCTTTTCTTTATGGAACTTTTGTTGTTGGACTTTCTAGTGGATGGGAAGAGAAAAAAGAGGTTACAGAATCTTTCTCTGGTACTTTTGGAGTGCACACTTCACTCCTGGACAAGAAGACGGCCTTGGGCTTACTCTCACTTAGGAGACAGGAAAAGTGGGGCCGGACTTCTCACCACAGATGGGCCCATGGCCTCTGCCTGGGGAGGTGGGACATTCCTCCCAAGTCCTATGGCCAGGCTGCCAAAGACACTTGGGAATGGGAGCGTTGGTCTGATTCCTGAGTTGGGGGTAAGATTCTGCAATGTTCCGTGCGTTTTACCGCAGACAGTTTCCAGGAACTGAACTGACCTCTGTGTGGCTACAGGCAGAGTTGGTGTCGGGGAGGCCTGGGAGCTGTGGGATGGGAGGTCCCAGCTGGAAAGGTTGCAAGCACCAGAGCCTTGCAGACACGCCCACAGGAAGTTCTGTAGTGACCCCATTCCTTGTGTTCACTGGGGGTCCAGAACCTTCATAGTGGTCGTGTGAGCCATTCTGTACCAGGACCTCTCCTGAGGGTTAAGAAGACTCTGTGAGCCGGCCATGTGCCACCTTGGCCAGATCCGGGCAGGCCCACATCAGTCTGGTGAAATTGCCAACTCCTCTCCTGGGCTGTCCCTCCTCCTTGTCTGTATCTTGGCAGTGGTGAGCAAATAAAGATGCGCCTAATAAAAGAAGCTGATCATCTTGCCTTTGAGGCAGCAGTGTGTGTTTGAAATGGGGCTTGGTAATCCAGCCCAAGAGTGAGGAAGAGGAGTCCTCAGAAGGGCAGGCTTGAGTGAGTGATGGTGCAATGACCAAAACCCAGGTTTTCAGTCAAATCAACTACTGCTTGATCTTACCATGGAATTCACTGTCTATGCAATGCTGAGCGAATGGTTTACCCTTAAAGCTTCCATCTACTAAGGATCTGCATTTTTTTTAGCTTTAATCCCTAAATGCTTATTCATGGCTTGATATGTACAGAAATACACTGCAGGGAATAAAATATTGTGAAGCATCTCACAGCCAGGTGAAAAGGTGCTGTTGCCTCACCTGCAGAGGCCAGAGACCGTGCTGTGAGGCCCAGCCCCGGCAGTGGAGACTTCACCCCCTGCAGCTGCCCTTCCCTTGGTGGGAACGTGAACAGCAGGGGCAGAGGGAGGGGAACTGCCTCTAGGAATGCTTATGTGGAAGGGGTTAAAGTCAGCCCTCCCTCCTTCTCAAGTTAGCTCTCAGGGTCTCTGCAGGAGGGCAGCCAGGTGTGGACGGGAGGACACTTGACTTAGGGCAAGCCCCTTACATCCAGGAGCCTGGGGCAGATGGAAGTGGAGAGGGGCCAAGGCCCTTCCATCACCATTCCAGGTGCTCCGGGCACAGAGGAAGAGCCCACCATCGCCCTCTGCCACAGGCCTCGAGTCTGCTGAGATGTAAGAGGGCAGGTGGCTGTCCGAGTCCGGGCCGAAGAAGCACAGTGGAAGCTAGAGGCCGGGGGCCAGGCTCCTCTTCCTCACCTGCCTGCCAGGTGATGTGGAGTGTGGCCTGGTCCTCCCTGCACGGGAGAGGACAGACACCATGTTTCTGGAGTGATGAGGGACCTGACACGAGGAGAGGATGAGGCAGGAAGACATATCCTCCGGAGCTTACAGAGGGATACCTTGATTCTTGCTCGGGGAAACTGATTTCTGACTTTAGAAGCAGCAGCCAGACAGCGCTTCGGAAGCCCCACCTGCCTGTCCACGGCCTCTCTTCTCCTCACTGTTACAATAGTGGGCTAGTTGCTGCCTCATTTGCCTCATCATTTGAAAAATTTTATTTTTATCCATACTGATTTGCGGCACACAGAGGTTCCGGTCGCCGTGGGGAGCTGGTACTGGATAACACATTGTAACTTGTATTGTGTTCCCCTCCCTTTCCCTCTCCACCTTCTCCCCTTCTCTTGCTCCTCTTTCCCTTTCACAAAGACCTGTCTTACTTCTTCCTATTTTCTGTCTTTTATTCAGCTCTTTATTTATATTTTGAGTTTCTCATGAAGGTGTGTGTCTGATTTATTTCAGTTAATATTATGGTCTGAAAGTGCATCCATTTCCCTGAAAATGACTCATTTATCCTTTGTGACAGAGTAGTGCAGCGTTGTGTATAAGTGCATTTCTATTTATCCATTCGTCTGCCTCAAAGAATGGTGGACACAGAGGCCACTTTCAATATTTAGCTGGTATGGATTGTGCTACATGGATGTGTGTGCATGGATCACTGTAATATGATGTCTTTACCTCTTTGGTACCCAGAAGGGGAATAGCTGAGTCAAATAGGATTTCTAGTCTCTTTTTTGGAGACAAGGTCTTGCTTTTGTCTTGCTCAGCCTTGAACTCACAGCAATCTTCCTGCCTCTGCCTCCCAAATGCTGGGTTTACAGGACTGAGCTACCACACCAGGCATAGTTGCATGTGGTACTGATTGCTGCTGGGCGTGAGTCTCCATGCCTGGCATTGTTGTACGTTGTTACTGGGGAATGAACCAGGGTCCTTGTACTTGCAAGGCAAGTGCTGGAACCACTGAGCTAAATCCCTGGTCCTCTAGTCTCATTATTTTGAGAAATCTCACAGTAGTTGTATGAGTTTACACGAGATAATTTTATCTATATCATGCTCAGGATCTGGGAGTGACACATATTGTACTCAGTACTCAGGGATCCAGCTGTGGATGTTAACTGTATATTCTCTTTGTGCTACTATTAAATTTATTTCTTCTTTTGATCCATGTACCTCCTTTTATTGAAAAATATAGTGAGGACTAAATAGGTTTCTGTGGCCTGGAATGAGAACACTCACAATTTATATTATTTTTACCAGTGAGTATGACTTTCATTGGAAAATGGAGCACATTTTGGGCCACAGAATAGTTTCACTGTCGAGTTCTATCTCTTATCTCTTGAAAAGAAGCCATTGCAATTGATCAGCGAGCGAGAGGGAAGTTTTGTGGCCTTCCATCTCTCCCTACCTCACTGCCCCACGGAAGTCCTGTCTTTGTCCAGTGTCCTGTTCAGCGTGACTGGAAGTTACTTGTCCTTCCAGCAGGAACAGCTGGGAAAAACTGGGCTCGGAAAGCTGTGCTGGGTGGGGACAGGGCACCTGGAGCCCCTGGTCAGAGTCCTGGTCAGTCCAGCCAGGGAGCTGGCCCGGCAGCGCTGGGGCTCGGGGCCAGCTGCCCTCCAGCAACTGGCTTCTGATTTTCTTCTCCCCCTCTCTGCCAGCCTTGGAGGCTGCACAAACGCGGGGTTGCTAGGCAGCACGAGAGGACACAGCGCCCGGGTGCCCCCTTGCCAGCTCCCTGTCTGGCACCGGGTCTCCCTGCCAGGCTTTCCCACGCTAGCCCTGTACATCTGCTTTCCACACGCCATGATCGTAGGCGCACAGGGCCCTCATCCCTCCCCGTGCACACTTTACTCTGGGGACTGTGGGCATAAAGTCCCTAACTACAAACCGCCCTGTGCGGTCCAACCTCGACTGCCCGAGAACAAAGCCCTTGCCGGCTGTGCGGTGCTCGGCAGCTGCCCGCTGCCTTTCAGACCCCTCACGTCCTCCTGCGGAGGGAGGGCTCACCCAGGATGTATTTTCAGAACTACTCCTTAAAACAGTTAATCATGTGTGTTAAGTGCAGTCACTTCAGTGTCTGCAGAAGCCAGCCACCTTAATCGCCATCTTATTTCAATGATTTACTCAAATGTAATGATGACTCAACCGGCAAGCCCTTCGTGGTGTGTCTGTGGAGATCCAGTGAGAACAGGCCCTCCCCGCCTCCCGTCGGGCTTTCTGCCTAACACCTGCGGTGCAGGGTCTGTGCCGCCCTCTGGTGAGACCCCGGGACGCGGAGGCCTGAAGCCGGGGTGGCCTGCGTGGGGCCCGGGTGGCCTGCGTGAGGCCGGGGTGGCCCGCGTGGGGCCGGGGTGGCCCACGTGAGGCCCGGGTGGCCCGCCTGGGGTCGGGGTGGCCTGCGTGAGGCCGGGGTGGCCTGCCTGGGGCCGGGGTGGCCTGCCTGGGGCCCGGGTGGCGCGCCTGGGGCCTGTCCCTAAGCCCGCGCTTCTTCCGCCGGCAGCACCATGTGGATGCGCTCCTTGCTCGCTGGCATTGTCTTCCTTCCTTGGAAATATAAAGTTTAAAAAGTTGGGCTACTGCTCTGATCTAGGGTTAACATTTTTCTCTTTCTGTTTGTCACTGTAGTTATTTGTGGTTCTCACTTGTTCAAAAAGTCTGCACTTATGAAACAGAAAAAAGGAGCTCTATTGAGAAGGCCTCGCTCGAGGAGGTGCAAGAGTTTTTTCACGCAGTTGGTGGATCTAAGCGAGAACAGTTTACTTGTGGAGCGCCAGAAGCTTTTACAATAATTCTGCTGCAGTTTTCTGTTTTTAAAGTAGTTTATCTTATGCGTCTGTCACAGTGTAGGAAGCAGACAGGTCTGATGCGATTAGCACCTGCCCCTAGTGAGGCTCTCTCCGCTGCAGCGTCTCGCTGCGTACAGCCCACCCGCCTGGGTACTTTCTGCCTAGCTACCCTGTGTGGTGACCTGTCTAAGCCTCCCAGGGGCCTGAGACACCAAATGTACTGTACTTTGATAAAATCTCTGTCCAAATATCTCTTAAAGGAATAATGGTCTTAGTTTTCATTAATATGGTACATGCTAAGAGTAAAAATCAAACAGCTGAGAAAAGTTTAGAGAAGAAAGTAAAGTCTGCTTGAATTCTCCAGAAAGCTTCCTCTTTCTTTCTTCCTTTCTTTTTTTGTGGTACTGGGGATCGAACTCACTTTTGGGGCAGGTGCCAGAACCACCGAGCTAAAGCCCCGGCCCAGTTTTCTCTTCAGTCTAATGGAAGAAAAGCCCCGGGGGGGTTACTGCTCCTCAGGTACTTTACCCGAAGATTCTCACTCTCAGACGTGATACTAAAGCTGAGGAAGCACAATGCAGATGTTAAGGAAGCGAGGGAAGTTCTGTTTGCAGGTGTCATGTGGGGCAGTATCTGTTCCTGGTCCACTTGGTCTGTGTGTGGCCTCTCGGCTCACAGTTCTGCTCCACAGATGGCACTGGAGGCGCCGCGCTGTGCCTGCTCCCTTCACTGGCACATTCTGCCCCCACAGCTCTGCACCTGACTCTTGCCAGCAGCAGCTGAGTGCGGCCTTCCTTTGAGGACTCTTCTCTCCAAGGCACTGTCAGGGTGCTGTGTCCGTTACCAGAGGCCTCTTTAAAGATGCTCGTGTTTATACTTGAAAGGTCCGAGAATCCTGTCTCTGGGATGCAGACAAGGAACTGGTGCTGAATCTCCCTCTCAGACCAACCTCCGCATGGCCTACCGTGCCCAGCCTCCTGCTTGTACTCTGGGGCAGAGCCCTGTACAAGGGCCACAGGCCACCTCAGAGGACCTCATCCTCCCTTCCTCCTCCTCACCGCTGTGCTTCTCAGTTCTTCTCTGCTGCCAGTTCTTACAAACACTTTCTTGGCCCATCCTCGGAGAGATTTAATTTCTTAAGCACCTGCTATGGGAAGATCTTGCTTCTTCTCAAATTTCTTCTTCCTGCTCACAAGGAAAGTATGTTCTGCCTGTGGTTCCTCTGAAGGGTGAAGCAAATGGCTCCTGTGTTCCTGTCTGCCTGCCAGTTTGCCATCAAAATTTCCCTTGTCCTCGTCTCTCTTTAGCCCTGCGTTTCCCCAGCTCAAGACACAGATGCTCTGGAAATCGTTGTATCTCTAAGTGAAGTGCTTATCCAAAGCCTTCTCTGCACAGCTCTGAGAGCCTCAGGGACTCAAATGCTCAAAAACAATTGGGGACATTTGGTTTCTTACTTGGTCTCTTGCCCATCAAACTTAGCAGCAGAGGTCACAGCCTTACCTTTCCTATTAGTGTGACACAAGTCAACAATTTTCATCTCAATCCGGTTTTGGGTGGTGCCTGCTTTGCAGTTCTCATGAGGAAGATGAGAGCATATAATGCAAGTGTCACCTTCAGAAGGTTGGGAAAGCACTGGGCATTGGAGGGAGAGGCCTGGACTTCAAGTCAGAGTTTGTTGGAAGTCAAGGCCTTGGGCAGCAGAACACGAGACTCAAAGAAGCGGCAGCAAGGACCACGTGCTGGGCGGGGGGTCCTGGATGAGAGCCGGATCTGTGGCTGGGGAGGCAGCAGAGCCACCCATGCTGTGACGTAGAGACAGGGGCACGGAACAGCAGAAACCGATAGTCAGATAGCCATGTGGCAAGATCACTGTGCAGTGCGGAGGCAGAAAGACAAAAGGCCACTGTTAGTGTGCAGGTGACAGGCAACAGGTGTGTGGGGGGAGGGAGGGGGGAGGCAGGGACCTGGCTGGTGGGAAAGCAGAGGGCATGGGGGAGGAAGAGGCTCTGTGTGAGATTTTTTCATGACCTTGAGAAGGAGAGTGAGTCCCCAGAGGCTGGGGCAGTCTCACGACTCTGCGGCCCTGCCTCACTGGCCACATCAGCCTTCCATTCTCCATTAGGGCACAAGGCAGAAATCCTTAACCCAAGATGTCTGTGTCAAGACCAGGAGCTCCAGAAAGGAAGCCCACGTAGTGGTCGTAAAATGAGAGCCCCTCCATAGAACCCCTTCATCTCTGGGAACAGTCCTGGTGTCAACCCTCTCAGTGGGGAATGGAAATTCTGTATTTCTGGCTATCCTGACACCTACTTTATCTGGATGAAACAGCCTGTGAGTTGGAAGTAAAAACCTATCTATCCTTTAGTATCACAGAATGAACAGCTACTTCAAACTACTCTGTTGACAGCTGCTTGGGCTGGAATCTAGGGCAGGAGGGAATGTGACGGAAGTGCTATGAATCAGTTACCTGTGGCCAGGACGCGAGACTTGGACCCACCACATACAGAGAGAGGCTTATTTCGGCTTGTGGCTTCAGAGGGCTCAGTCCTTAGCCAGCTGATTTGAAGGAGGAGATGTCAGGAAGAGGGCAGGCTGGAGCAAGGCGCCCTGCTCCTGGCAGCGGGCAGAGGGAGGGGTGGAAAGGGCCACGGAAGGAGGCCTGGGTGCAAGTGACAGTGCGAAGCCGTGTCCCTGTGGCTCACCCGTCCAGCCAAGCCCACCAACCCTGCGCAACAGGGACCAGGCCACGGGTGAGGTTAGTGCTCCCCCAACCCCTCCGTCTTCTCTTCTCCATCTCTTGTCCAGTCCGTCGACAATCAAGATTCATGGCATCCACTGCTGCTTTGCTGTCACTGTCTCACCTTACCAGTCATGATGTGATGGAAATTACTGACTGAGGACCTAATAATATATGCCAAACACCATGCGCGAATTACTATAATTATGTTGTGTCACGTATTCTCACAATAAACTTCAGAAGCAGGATTTTTCATATATTTTACAGACAAGGTTATTGAAGCTAATTAGTATAAGTCAGTTGCTCAAGGTCTCTAGACTAGGAGATATAACTCTGGAAAGGGAACTGTATCAATCAGCTTTCACTGAATAATGGACCACACTCAGAATGCGGTGGTGTTAAGTGCCTACCATTTGCTGGCCCTTCTGGACCGAAGGGCTAGTTGAGCAGTTTTGATGATCTAGGTTAAGCTTAGCTGATGTCCGCTGGGTGCCTACATCTTGGGTCAATGGGGCCTGATGGAGGCCTGTTGGCCCTGAGTGACCACTGAATGACCCAGCTATGGACTGGGCGTGGAGCTGGCTCTGCTCACATGCCGGGAATAGAGAGCTCTCAGACTAAGCGTGAGCGTGGACACACAGGTGGGCCCTGGTTTCGGGAAGTCACTCAGCTCCCATTTGGAGCAGTCCCAACTCCAAATGTGTGAGGTTGGAGAAGTTGACTCTATCTCTTGGTGGAATAAAAGAAAACACTGTAGCCGTTGTCATGATCTGCTCAGTGAGGATTTTGATTTTTATCTTTATATTTAAAGGCAAAACCTGAGACTGGAAGATACTAAAGTCTCTTGGCTGGGAAGCTGTGGAGCCATGACTGTACACCATGACATCTTGGTGGGACTTGGTGTGCAGAGCTCAAGGAGTGAAGGACCCCACTTCTGGTGTGGTGGGAGCAAGGGTTGTCTGGGTCACTAACTGACGGTCTCTGGAGCTCTATAGGTTAATGCAATTTTAATAGACATTCGACAGCCAAGACAGGGGTGTCAGCCTATTTTGTCTGTCAACTCAAAGCACTAAATACATCATTTCCTGTTATTCTCATTCTCTAGAAAAAGCACAGTTTTATAATAAAGGCAAGCATTTAAATTGAATTAACTCAGCATTGTGAAACATTTGTTGTTTTGTCTTTATTTCTGCAATGGACCAAGAGTAGCTTTACCTTGGGCCGAGGACCTGTTTGGTGTCCACTAATCCAGTGTGGTGTTTTTGCTGACTACCCCACCCTAACACAGTGGTGATGGCCTGCGGCATGTGGTACAGCTGCAGGCTGTCTGCGCCAGTGCATCACTGCCCCAAAACATTTCTGATGCGTGACCGTCCCTCCTGGCCTGTGCATTTCTAGTGCCAGAGGCTCACTGAAGTAGTTCACTCTGTCTTGGGGCAGCCATGCAAAAGAGGTGTCTTCAGGGTCCTGAGCCGTGAGACTGAGATCTTCTCAGTGACTCTAGCCATTAGTGGACTCTCATCTTTGGTCTTCAGCTAGAAAAGCTGCGTACACTGAGGGGTTCAAAAACAGCCACTGTGACTTACTGAGTTGACACCGATCCTGGTTTCTTTGCTTTTCTCTTGTGTGGCACAGATTTTGACTGCCATCTTCTCCAGTTCTGCTCTGAGGCGCTCTCCAGTTGAACCACCTCTGCCTTCAGAATTTAGATAGAAAGTTCGCTTGCTCTGTCTCTGGCTTGGTCAGATCAGGGCCAGCAGATTAGATGAGGTCATCCCTTTTTTCTTTCTTTATATGATTCTTCTGCTAATGAGATTTAAGATCATATTAGCCTTTACAAGAAATCTTATCAAGCTGTTGACTTAAGGCTCAAGTTTCAGCCTCAATTTCTGTGTGAATGAAATGAGAGCACCACAGAACAGTTTTAAAAAGTACTTGCCAAAATCTGATACAGCTTCAATAGCACTTAGAGTATATCTGCTAAGGACGCTAGGAATATAAAGAAGAAAAGGCAGTTTTTATTTGCAAGTAAGTTTCCATCCAGAAAGTAAAATAAAAATGCAAAAACAAGAAAAGGAGATTATGAATCTGTTTGCTTGCTTGTTTTTGGCAGTGGTGCACACCTGTCATTTTGGGAGCTGAGGAAGCAGCATGTTGGGTAGAAGAGGCCGCGCCTGGACCAAGCGTGGGTGTGCATGTGGACTGTCTGGTGGGCTGGCATCTCTGCTGTAGGGAGCTGTCATGTCACAGGTCTGGAGCCAGATGACCTGGATTCTGGCACTGGTTCTTGTCCCCCCATAGTTCAAGCCTCTCCAACTGAGCTTCCCTTCTGAGGATGGGATTGCTGTGCTTTCAGTGTTCGGGAGTTAATAAGATCAAACATGTGGAGCTCTTGGCAAAATTCTAGTGCATATGTGTTGATTATTCTTATTCCACATAACACAAGGTAGCTTAGGTGCCAAACTTCTTGCCTTCCCCAAGGACACTTTCAACTGCCCTCAGCTTGTGCTGGGCCCAGAGGGAACCTGGAGCGCACCCACTGGCCTGGCTCTTCAGAAAGCAGCTCTTGGAACAGCACCCCGGGCCCACTGCTGCTCATGAGCTGAGGTTCCCAGAGCATGGGATGCAGCAACCAGGTTCACATTCCCATCCCAAAGTGGAGTCAAAGGAAACCAATACTTTAAAAACCTTTTTTTCAGAAGAATTGAATAAAAACTTGAAGAAAAATATAAAAGTAAGTACAGAGCAAAGAATGGCCAGGTGCTCTTTACCCAGATTGGCCAGTGCTAACATTTTCCCCTCTTGCTTTGTGGTCCTTCCTCCTTGCCACACGCATGGACCGTGGATGGTGAGGTGCCAGCCGGGTTGACTGGCAAGGCACTGTCCTGTGTGCCTGTGGGGGTTTCCAGAGAGATCCCTGCAGGCTGAGGCTGAGGGCACCCGCTATTTGTGAGTGGTGCCACTCCATAGGGTCATAGTTTGGATGGAATAAAAAGGCAGAGGCAGAAGTTGGTGGGCATTTGAAAACCCCCAGTGTGCTCGAGCAGGGTGTCCTTCCGGCAGTCGTCTTGGACAGCCGTCTCCAGTACAGAGGCTGATCAGCCATTTCCAGGGAGCTCCTAGACCCTCAGCGTTGGGCTGGTTCATCTCCAGAATCAGTTCCTGGAAGGCTGCTGCTGACTGGGAGACAAACACACACGCAGCCTTCAAGCACACGGCCAGATCCTCTTCCACAGGCATTGTGCCCATCACGATTTGCTACGAAGAGAACACTGGGAAGCCTGGCATTTTGGCTCACTCATCTTCAGTGGCAGACAGTCTGAGAGGCTCTGAGTGACGTGTGACAGAGAGAGGGTGAAAGGGTGGCCAAGGCAGCAGCGGCTCACAGAGTGCCTCCTCTGACACACACACACACCGCAGGTGCACACGGGGCCTCAGGTGCAGCGTCTCTCAGGAGGGTCTCAGATGATGCCTGGCACGTGGGAGTCACAGGAATGGAAAAGCGAACTAGTAAAAGTCCGGCATGCCTCAGGGGAGTAACAGGCCTCGCTGGGAAGTTACTCGAGGGGACAGACTCCCATCCTTCTCCCTTGCAGCCAATAGATACTTCCTCCTATCACTCTTCTCGGGCGCTGAGGGCTCAAAGTTTCCAGAGATGCAGTGTGGGCGCAGCCCGTGGCTCCAGGCTGCACAGAGGCCCATTGTCTGTGGGACATTGGTGCTCTGTGGAGGAGTGGCCCCACAGTGTCCAGTCTCATAGACAGGCATTGTCTTTCCCTTCTGGAATGTAATTTCTACCTTGTCCTTCACTGGCATTGTCCAGGTGCAGGTCAGCAGCACAGAGGGCAGACTGAAAAGGACATTGCAGGGAGCCCAAACAGTAGGCCCAGCCGGGGAGGGTGCCTTGGGGCTAGCCTCTGAATGGACGCTTTGTGCAGAGCATGGTGGCAGGGGCTGGAGAAGCACCTTCTTCATGTAGCTCACCTGGTAGCTGAACAAAACAGCCTTTCAGTCATCGGGCCCCACGACGAGCTCTCTGTAGGCCGCTGACCTGCTTTCCTGCTCTGATGGCCCAGGGCTTGCATTTCCGATGGGTCCTTTTGTGGGCTGCCCTGAGGATCTGTTCTCACGGGTCAGGACCAACTCAGGAGAGCTGGAGAACCTGCTGGGAGGCCCAGTGGGCTCCTGGGGCCTGGCACATTTACAGAGCCACCAGGCACCCAGCACGGCTCTTCTCGGTCTCTGCTAACTCTATGGTCTGTATGGCAGGCTCTCTGCCCAGTCCTCTGCATTTATAGCATTTTGTTTTATATTCGGAATTGAACCCAGGACCTTATGCTTGCCAGGCAGGCACAGTGTCACTGAGCTAAAGCCCTGGCCCATTTATAGCAGCTCTTTTTCCCTCACATTCTACCATGGTCTTGGGTGGTCTATAGGGTAGCTTTTGCTCAAGAACAAATGGTTTCGTGATGACCTGTGGCAGGTTCGGGATGGAAGAGGATCCCACTTAAGGTCTGTTCTGTGCAGACTCTCTTGTCCATAGTACCCTAAAACCAGGAGGAGGTGGTGTCTGCAACGTTATTTAGGGTTTTGCGGTGACCAAGAGAAAGGCAGGTGGTGTTTTCTTTCTCTTTAATGTAATAAAAGAGCCTTATCTCTCTGTTCTGAGTTTGAGTATCTAATCTAATCTTGTTAATAGTTGTTCAATTGTCAATATTGAAAATGTAAATTGTGCTGACCAGGACACACACACACACACACACACACACACACACACACAGACCAGCGCGTGCTTGCATTTGGGCTTACTGACACAAGAAGAGGCCTGGGTGATGGTGTAGGGAGAGGAGGGACTCATCCAAAGGAGGGGGATGAGCCTGGCCTGCCCTGTTTGGTGTTTTATGAGTAGGAGAGGCCTGTGCCTATGTGTGAAGCACAAAATGTTGGGAGGGTTGTGGAGGGCTACTGCCAACACTGAGGCTTATGAAACAGGATCTGTGGCTGAGCCAGTCAGACGTGAGAGGACTGTGGCAGTCCTCTGCTTATGGCAGAGGACCAGTTTGAGCAGCAGTATCAGGTCCTGAACAGAATATGGCATGGAGGTGACACCATAGAGTGATCTCTGATTTTCAGATGCAACATGCACTAGTCAGCTTTGTGGTGGACGGAACACAATACCCGACACCTACAACTGATAAGAGGAGAGGGTTACTCGTGGTCTTAGGGGTGGCAACACGTGAGTTCCAGCGGACTTCAGTGACTAGCTACTACGGTCTTGCCAGCTGCACCCACAGGGGCTCTCTCAGGCTGGCTCTGCTCACTGCCTGCAGCTCTCCATGGCAGGTAGTCTACGTTCCTGGCACCCTTGAATTTCTGGGGTCCTCACTGTGCCTTTGGCTTCATTCCCACTGCTTCACACACTGCTCCTTATCGTCCTCCTGGGCCTTCGTCTGAAATTGGGCAGGAAGTGACGCAGGTCTGTCAGTGAAAGCAGCAGTAAGTCCTCGGACCGTTGAAGTGGTGGCCTCTGAGTTCCCAGGTGGGTAAACACTGTAAAATGAACCTCAGAGAACTATTTCCCTAGGTGGCCCTAATTAGAAGGCCTGGATCATGATGCTTAAGTGAAAGGGTTATATTTTTGGAACTCTGACCGTTTGATAAGTGTGATTTTGCTGATTCCTGAGATGTCCTCAAAGTATCTTTATTTTTGTCTCTGTTCAAAGTAGTCATTTTCTTTGTAATAGCAGTAAAATCTTCAGGAGCCACACCTCCTTTGGCTCTCCTTAACAGGCTCTTTCTGGTCTAAAATTTAAGTTTTTCAAATTTTTCTGCTTTGCTTTTTTGTCCCCAATCCCCACTATAAATTTGGCTGAAGGCAGATGTTCCACATTGTTGGCACCTACTGAATTGTTGTCATGAGTCAGTACAATCTCACAGATGCCAGGATATTCTTCTCTGGATATCTTAAAATTTAATTAAAATCGATCCATTTGCTATTTGGCTTCTGTAATCATTCTCTTTTCTGTCATGCTTTTGTTCAGTTAGTATCTGTACCACAGACTGAATGTTGGGCTTTCATGTGTCAGATGAATTAGCCCATATCCCTTCATTTCAGTCTTTTGCAAAGTCTTAGAACATGGGCAAAATGTAGACTTTTTTTGCAAGAGTGTAGGATGGATGGATTGCAGCTCAGTCCCTAAAGGATCCTCATTCCCACTAGGAATCTCGTGAGCCCGGCCCTTAGTGTCTGCGTATCTATCAGGATTCTGGTCATCTGAGCTTCCACCAGAATCACTCATTAGGCTTTGCTTAAAGCATTAGAGGATTTCTCCAGCTCACGTCTGTAATCTTTTGTAAACTTTCCCCAAACCAGAGCCATAAGCGTTTGACCCCCAGCATTAGGCGTAGCCGGATAACTGACCCGCCCTCCGGTGCTAGGTTTTGTTCTTGGTCAGCTTTCACTTTGCTGGGACAGAACACGCAGCACTCACAATGTGCAGGTGGAGAAGCCTCACTTTCCAAGCCAACCAGACTGACAACACACTTTAACTACCCCTTTTTTCACATGAAACTCTGAGATGATTTTCAAAACCCTACGAAAGAAAGAAATTTCTTTAAAATTGAATCCTGCTTGCCTTTAGCAAGTGAGGCTCAAAGCTCAGTTTAATTACCTGGAGAACAACGGGACAATTCACTCCTTCATTCATTTGTGTTGAGTTGTTCCGGGTCGGGACAGCTTCACGAAAGGCCAGCTCTTCTCTGGACATCTTTAAATTTTGATTAGTATCTATCGGTACTTGCATTCTGTAGGGATTCTCTTTTCTCTATCATGCTTCTTCTTCAGGAATCATTGCTGTCACACTTGCATAAACAATATTTCCTCAAAATGTGCTTCCTATGCTTTTTGTTTTAAAAATACTTCCCCTGTACCTCACACATACATTGGGCTGAGCTGTCTTCTTTCAGCATGGGCCGTGTCGGCCTGCTGGCCCAGGCTTGTCTGCGGATGCTAGAAAAACTTCAGATTCAGGCCCAGTGGAGCTCATTTTTGGAAATACTGAGGACCCTCCTGTGAGAGATGTCACCATGTTTCCATTGTGGAATCCAAGCAGATGCACCCAGAATGTCTGGGGAAGGTAGAGGCCTCAGGCTGGGGAGAGGCCCCGCTCGGGCTTCCGTTTGTGTCTGCTTCCCAGCCTGCCTTGTTTTGTCTGCAAGGGCAGCACTTAAGAGCAGAGAGTTGCCACACTTTAAAAACAGAAACAATTGCTTTGTTTAAGTCTTTGCCAACTTTGAGATGAAAGACGTATATTTGGCACCTCTTCCCTAGTTCTTGGCCAGAATATTACCAAAGTTTTGAAGCTTTGACACATGGAAGCTTTGGATCATTGAAGGTGAGTCCCGACAGGAAGAAGCAAGACATCCAAGAGGCTGTGGAAATTTAAACAAAGAAAAAAGACACCACGATTGCTCTGTGAGATGTAAGGATCATATTGGACAGATGACTGCTTACCACACAAACAGCATTTCCTCAATCTTTAACTTCCAAATAAAGGATGCAGTTTGCAAGGAATGTGCTTACAGAAACTAGATCATGACAGTTTCCAATTCTGGAGCTTCTGCTGATTTGTTGGCTGTATTAAAGACTTACTGTTTGTTCATTGACACCCCTCACAGGAGTCCCTAGCAACTAGCCGTGCATGACTAAATGTAAGAACAGACCTCCATGACTAATCTACACTCATTCAAAATAACTCCTGTCACAGGGTCAATTGAAAATTTTCGTAATAAGTTACTTCATCATGCTCCACTATTTCTCTTTTCCCTTTAAAATTCCGGTTGTAGTCTGTGGCCATGCCATCCCGAACATGCCTCATCTCATCTAAAATTCCAGTCCTCTTTTTTCCTGATAGGACATTTACCAATTCTAATTGAACCTGGATCTATTACTCTGCCATAAAAAATGATAAGTTTGAATCATTTGTACTTAAATGGACATATCTTGAGGATATCCTCATAAGTGAAATAAATAGGTCACAGGTAAACATCACATCTTTTCTCTGATATGAGACAATAAAGATGTAAATGAGTTCTAGAATTGTATGATATATATTTTGAAATAGAAAATACTCAAAGTGAAATAGGGTGAAGGGAGAAGTATAATGAGATTATAACAAAAAAAGAAAGGAAATAAAGTTTATGTAATAAGGGGGTGGTAGGGTGGGTAGGGCTATGGGAAAAAATGAGAATTAAGTTATGTCATATACTGGTACAAATCCCCATTGTGGAGTGCAATCATGATATGTATATATAATACACCAATAAAGATTTCAATTAAAAAATCAGTTCTGTGTTGAAATAAAAACGATCTTTGCTTTCATTTCTTGTTTACAAAACTCTTGCTCTAGGGCTTGGTTGGGCGCCATCAAGGCCTGGTGAAGTCAGGCCTGTTGGGGCAGGTGTAGATCCCTGCCTGGGGCCGTGTGCTCAGGAATGAGACTCTGCCTGCAGCAGTCTAAGAAGCACTTGGAGGCAAAGGCTGAAGACAGTGGAAGTTTCTTTGCTAGTCCATTGGGAACAAAATGCCGTAATGTATTGGCTGACCGGACTACTGCAGCCCAGAAGCAGAGAGGGTGTGTGCGGACGGTGGAGAGCAGCCAGGGAAGGTGGAGGAGCAGTCCACAACAGCGTGAGTCTGTCCTGAGCTCGAAGACTGAGTTTTGCATTAAAAAGGTAACTCTGGAGCGGCGGATAACTGATCCAAGACCGGTAGATCTGGGAGAGAAGAAAGTGCCATGCGCTTATGCACGTTTCTCCGGCCGCCCCTGATCACAGGCAGAATCCAGTCCGAGGAGCAGTGGGCGCTCCCAATGCAGACCTCTGCTGGGCAGCCGGCAGTCTGGGGAAGACAGTGAGTTAGCTTTTGTCTTCAATTCTGTTTCCCGTTTATCAGTGAGGCATTTGTTGAGGAATCTTTCATTTTCATAATCAGAGCTTCTGTTCCAAAAGTTGATTTCTGTTTATTAAACAGGCTTCTAAAAGATCTTACCTATCAAGAACAGTGTTTAAAAAAGAAATACTAACTGAATTACAATTGTTCCTGTTGCGTTCTCCCCCTCCCATTTTCTCCTCTTTGCCTTAATGTTACAGGATGTAAACGTGTTTAAAACTTCCATTGCTTTTCCACACACACATCGCTCTCCTCCTCATGAGCCATTTTGGCACTGTGTGGCTCTCTGTACTCAGAAACAATGGCTGATTAAGGAGAAATAGCAGGAGTGTCAAAGTCAACCATGTGGTTTGTTAAGTTCCAACTAGAGACATTGCTGTTTGCGAGAGGACTGAGGCTCACATCCTACAGGATGGATGGTCATCGACACTGTCAGGATCCCGCCCCATTTGTCTTGAAAAAGCCAACAAGTTTATTCTGTTACCTCTGTGTACAGCATTCAGGAATTTTTCACATATAGCCTTGGAAGATAATTTGATTGGAATCAAACAAAGTAAGTGATCCTAAAAGAGGACACATGCATAATTATTGTTGTGTGTCCATATAAATGCCACCAGGTCCACCAGGTGCTTTCCAGGTGGACGGTGAGGAGCTGCAGGGTGTGAGGGAGGGGCTGATGGGTAACATAGACCCGGGGGCGTCAGAGCTTACTGAGCCAGAGGAGGGACTCTGGCAGATGATGAATGTGCCACAGTTCTTACCCACTTACATGTTTGACGCTGGTAACTGTTCCAAGATATTAACCCAAACTGGGCGATTCTAAAATTATCTTGCAGAAATAATTGTTCTCTCTAACAGTTTCAATATCTAAACATTAAGAATATCATTAATCTGGATGTAATCAAAGCTGGAACATTTTAAAGAAAAATATTTTCTCATTTCAAATGTTCACAAAGTATATGAGCAGACTTAACAATTTGCCGAACAAAACGATTTACATCTTTATTCCTCATATTAATTTCCTGAGATTTCTTGTCCCTTTAAAAGTTATTTTAAATAGCAGAAGGGAAGCGGATGGGAAGGGAAACGTGCTTTCTAGCTGTCCTCCCCGAGTCAGGCGTGTGTTCCCGGAGGGCGACCTCTTCCCCAGACGGCCTCTCTCTTCTGCCCTCTCACCTAATTCCTGCCGGAAAGTGTTTGCATTTCTTGGTCAGCCCGTAACAATCCTAGAAAAGAACCTCCTCATTTTTATTTGTATAAAAAATGGTTGAAATAGGACAATGGCATCATTTTTTAAAACCCTGGATGGTGACTGTCACCTATTAAAATGCTAATTTCCAAAAAACTTTAGGAAAACCAAATATAGAAGCCAAAGGCAGCCAGAAAGCAAGGGAGGTGGAGTCTGCAGAGTGATAAATCATTTTGTTAACCTGCTCACAGGCTCATTCACAAAGCTGGAGAGAGCGGCTGGGTTTGAGCAGAGAGCTGCCCGCTGTCCGAACTCTGACACTCGCGTCACTGTCATGAAGCGGACTGTGACTTTCCTGCTGGACTCAGCGCGTCCATCTGCAGTTTCTCAGGCCCTTGCTTGGGTCTAAGCACATGAATCAGAGCAGGAAATAGTCCTTCACATATCCGGGGTGCCTCTCCGCCCTGGGGCTCTGCGCTCTGTGGGGAGGGCATCTGTGGTCTGTGCAGCTCTGGATGGCCCTGTGGCTATCAGGAGGCAGCCATGAAAGACACTGCCCAGGACAGAGAAATCTGCTTTTTCTACCTCCTCACCATCACGTGGAACTTGCACTTTATGACAATAGCAAGACTCTCTCCTCTGGAGTTCACCTTCAAGTTTATTTTGCCTTAGTCCAATTTTCCTGTTTCTGTCATTTTCTTTGTTTCTCAAGATGAGAACATCCATGTTCTCTGTGGCATGAGTGGAGGGCAATCTGGACCTTGTGATAGAAGAGACTTCATCTTTCTCATACATCTATGTTGGATCTGTACACAGAATATTCATGGTTAAGCTTGTTTAAAAGTAACTAAATACTATCCCTGGCTGTCAGTGTACCGAGATACTGTCTCCTCTCAGGCTGCTGTGGAACAGAGCGGGCAGGAGCGCTGCCGGAGCCGCTGAAGCGCAGGGTTAAATTCTGTCAGATCCTCCCCCTCTGATGTTCCAGCCTGATGACACCACGGCTGGAGGTTGTGTCCACTCTGATGTCACGTTCTCATGGGACGTTGACAAATTAGACCTCGTCTAGGAAAGGCCAAGGAAGAGAGAGAGTCTCATTGGGCCATTTTGTAACCAGGAGTAGCCAAGCAGCGAACCAGGAGGCCAAAGTGGACGCAAAGTGGTGGAACACAGCACCTGTCTTTAAAGGACAGTACGAAGGGATTCTTGCGCACTATACTGTCCTCACACACGGCACGAGACCTGCACATCTGTCTGCTTAATCACAGCCACCTGATTACCAGGCCCTGCCACCTGTCACCTCCCTGACCACACACATGCTGGAGCGCAGGTTGGGGCAGAGCACTGTCCTTTCAAGTCCGAGTTGCCCTTATTCCCACTTCCTGCTTGACTTTAGGGAACCTGAGGTTCCTTGGTCTCATCCCTGGTATCAGGCTGCTGTCTTTCGCTGGGCTCTGCTTCTCCTGGGTCCCCCTGACCTGCTTGCTGACCTCCTTCCTGACGGACTCGGGGTAAGGCCAAGCTCAGCTTCCAAGTGTTTGTGTCAAGTGTGATGATATCTGATGGTTGAGTGCTAAGTGCTTCACCCCTGCACGTTTAACTATTCCCTTAGGAGTCCCACAAATGGGACTGTTACTGTCTACCCGTCACAGATTAGCAATTAGCGTCTCAGAGAGGCCAAGTGACCTTCAAGGCCAGAATGCCAGCCAGTCATTCAGGGGGCAGTATTCTGTTCTGTTTGATAGAGCTGTGTTCCTACTGTGTGCCTGGACTGGGTACTTTCTAACGTCTCATCTTTTCACGGTGTGGAGAACATGAACATCCTCAAATTCACCAGAGCATCACTGGTGTGTATTAACACTGATACTATGGCTTATATTTTAATGTTTCCCCAAAGCCTCTTGTGCTCATAGGTGGGGATTTGGGTAAGGGATGGTTCACGGGGCAAGATCCTCATCGGTGGATTCGTCAAATTACCACTGATGAGGTTATAACTAAATGTGGTGTTGGAGGTGAAGTCTCCTCCTTGATTGCTACCTGCCACACCATGAGCTGTTTCTCCTCTCCCATGGCACCCTGCTTGGAGCCAGCCGACTATGGACTGAACTCTTACAAACTGTGAGCCAAGATAGGCCCCTCCTCCTTAACTTGTGAGTGTCAGGTACTGAAACCTAGCAACTCGGAAGTAATTAAGACAATTGTCATCATCATCAATTTAAGTAAAAGCTCATGGAAAGTTAAATATGTCACTGAATTCCCAGGACAGGAGAGACAGTAGATAGTCATTAACCCAGTAGACCAGGGTTCTGGGCATGGAGTGAGTTTCTGTGCTGTTCATCTGGTGTGTGAGAAGCGGGACCTTGAGTTCATGGCCTTACAGTTTGAACAGTGCATATTTTCAAGGAGGAGCAGATAGAAAATCCGGATGCTAGCATGTGAGGATTACACAATGATGAAGAGTGCTCAAGAAATCCATAAGACCTCACAAGAGCTTTAGGCATAAACAAAAATATTCAGTGATACTGAGTTGTCTGATACTAAGCTAAGCTCACCTTTATAGTTACACATACACATGCATACATGTGCAGGCTTGCATGTATGTGCACACCTGCCCATCCTGCATGCCCTCCCTAAAGACTTAGTCACTTCAATTTCTACGTTTACTCAACCGGGAAAGCAGCACAATTAAATGCCTCATGTGTGTGTATGTGGGTGCATGTGTCACATGTGCATGTGTGTATATGTATGTATGCATGTTCGTGTGTATATGTGTGTGCACATGTGTATCTGTGTGCACATGTATCTATGCATATAAGCACGTGTGTATGTGTGTGCATGCGTGTGTGTGTGGCTTTGCTTCAGAGACTCTTTGGCACAGCAGTGCTGGGGTGGGCAGAGACCTGTTCATGTTCCGAGATGGAGGACTGGATGTCTGAGCACCCTCCCACGATGTGAACTGAGGGGACCTGGTGGAAAGGACCAGATCTGACCACAGAGCGCTGGAAAGAGAAGGCCCCGGAACCTGATGACCACAAGAAGAAACCACTTTGGGAAAGAGAGATCTATGGAGCCCTCTGGGCTTCCATCGCAGAGTGTTTCCCAAAGCAGCTTGTGTGCCCAACTGGCATCTCTGTCTCGGCTTTCACCGGCCTCCCACCTTGCCCAGAGGGAAGGCTGCATTTTCCTCTGGCCTCCAAGGCCCTCTGGGATATGTCCTTGCTTGCTCCAGCTGTTCTCTTCCTAGTTCTTTCTGCTCTGACCAAACCGACCTCTGCGTTGTGCTGTTCTGACCACAGGACATTGGCATGTGCTGCTCTCCTGTCTCAGCCTTTCTGTCCCCATATCTGCACAGTGCTGGTTGCCTGGCTTCTTTCAGTCCTCAGATGGCACCAGCAAGGCAGTGCAGGAGCCTGACACACTACTGCAGACCCTGTACTCCCTGCCTAGAGCACGTGCACCTTCCTAGCGGCCCAGCACCTCCTCTCTCTCTTCTTTGTCCAGAGATAACTGCCATGCTTACTGCCTACATCACCATACGTTTGCTTCTCCTGGTCAGAATGTCACGTACATAGAATCAAGCACTGTGTTCTACTGTGTCTCAGTTTCACTCAACATTGCACACTTCCTAGTACAGAATTGTAACTTGGTTGTATTTGGGAGGGATGTGCAGATCCTGCCACTGCTCCTGTGGCTGCGCAGTATTCCACTGTAAGCTCACTCTGTGGTTTAGCCACCTCCTCTGGTGTACACTGAGTTCTTCATAAAGCAAATGTGAATGCAGGTGCCAGCTACCTGCAGCAGAGTGCATGCGAGCTGAACTGCTGCACTGGGCCAGTGGGCCGGGGCCTGTGGGCCTTTTGTCCTTCAGTAGTGCAGGAGAGCTTGTTTCCTACACCCCTAGCAGCGCATACATTCTGCTAGGCTTGTAATTTGTTTTGCTGTGTGGTCTGAAGGAGGGCTCTGTTATCTCCCTAATACATCTATCATCATTGATTTCATTTATTCATAGACCCATTTTCCCCAACTGAAATAATACTTATTACTATGAAATTCCCTATGCACTTTTTTTATTTAGCAAAATAACATTGTTCTATTTGTATGTTTTATAAGTCTTAATGATTGTAGCTTTAGTATGTTCTAATATCTGGAAAGTTGATCAGTGTAGGTATATTAATAATTGGGTTCTTCCTTTTTTTTCTCTTATAGGTAACATTCTGCAGAGAGATTAAGTATATTATAAAATATAAGTGACTATATTTTTATCTCAAAATTGGGGAGCAGAACATAGTGAATAAGTAGCGAGGGGTCTGAGACCAAGATTAAGTGCTCTATATCCCCTTTGTCTCCTTCTCCTGTTGTTCCTCCTGCAGAATACCTGGATGTGCTTATGCACAGACACACACACACACACACACACACACACACACACACTCCTACCTGTGCACACACACACCTAGCAGAATGATTTTCTATAGTGAATGCTGGTCAGGGGTGACTGAGGAGGGTCTTCTCTGACCCTTAGTCTTTTTTTTTTTTTTTTTTTTTTAGGTTTTTTGAGACAGGGTCTCGCTTTGTGGTTCAGGCTGGCCCTGAGCTCAGCCTCCAACTCACATCACAATCCTCCTGCCTCTGCCTCCCGAGTGCTGGGATGACAGGCGTGAGCCACCACGCCCGGCACTGTGGTATGTGGTGCGGGTTGCTGCTGGGTGTGGGTCTCCACAACCAGTATTGTTATGTGGTTACCGGGGAATCGAACCTGGGCCCTTGCGCTTGCAAGACAGGCGCCGGAACCACTGAGCTAACTCCCCGGCCCTGACCCTTAGTCTTTTAAAAGTAACTCTGCTTTCATGGCCATTTTATTTAACTTAATTTATGATTTTAAAAATCAATTATTGAAAAAAAATCTTTACTGACTACACACCCCTTAGAATGATCAAAATCCAAATTGTAGATGAGGCCAAAGGCTGTGAGGCACTCTCCATCGTGACAGGTGGTGAAGACCACTCTGGAGGGTGTGTGAGTTCTTAGAAGCCAGCCTTGCTCATAGCACAGCAGCCAGCAGCTGTGCTTCTTGGTGTTGACTGCAAAGAGCTGAGAACTCACATACACACAGAAACCTGCACGTGGATGCAGCTTCCTCATAATCACCAAACCTGGAAGCAACTAAGTGGTTACTCGTTCAGCAAGTGGATTAATAAATTGTGGCACCACCTGACACAGTGGAGTATAACTCAGGGTAAGAGCAAAGAGACCTGTCAAGGCAAGAAAAGGTGAGGTGAAAGGTTAAAGGCACATCATTATGTGTATTATTATATTATTATATACAAGCAGGCAATCCAAGAAAGCTATTTACTGTGTGATTTCAACTACTGTCTATGCTGTTCTGAAAAAGGCAAAGTTGTGAGATAGTACAGGAGTCGGTGGTTACAAGGAGCTAGGGGAAAGGAAGGATGGAGAGTTGGCGCTCAGAGCACTTAGGGCCGGGAGACCACGCTGTAACATGATACTGAAGGCCGCGTCACTGTCCACTCCTGCGGGATGACAGATTTCTTTTTTATTTTAGTGTGTCTGGGATAGATTTTTGGTATATTGACCATGTGGCTAATGAAAAATGTATTACTGTCACAGTAGAGTATTTTAAGCTGGTAACTAAATTTATTTGCAGAAAACAAAACAAAACTGATCCACTCTATCCTTTAACTCCCCTCCACTTGGAATTATTTATTCTACATTTACATTTTTAATATTTCAAATCTCAAATTATCATCATCATTACTAATTTTGTCTTTTAATTTCCATACTAAAGATGTAAGTATGATTTATACAATTAGCATATTCTGACTTTGTTGGTATGTTTATTTTCACCAATGATTTTTACATTTTGAGATGTTTCTTCATTTTTCTGTGACAGTCCTCATCTCTCCTTTCTTTCTTTTTTTTAAATTGAAATCTTTATTGGTACATTACATAACACATCATCTTTGCACTCTACAATGGGAATTTGTACCAGTATAAGACACAACTTAATTCTCATTTTTTCCCATAGCTCTACCCACCCTACCACCCCCTTATATACAAAAAATTTCTTTCCTTTCTTTTTTGTTATAATCTCATTATTTTTCCCCCTTCACCCTATTTCACTTTGAGTATTTTCTATTTCACAATATATAACATACAATTCTAGAGCTCATTTACAAACTTATCATGTTTTATGGCAGAGTAATACTCCATTCTGTAGAAGAACCACAGCTTTTTTATCCAGTCTCCAGTTGATGGACATTTGGGTTGTTTCCAAGATGTAGCAATCACAAACTGAGCTGCTATAAACATGGGTGCACATATGTCACTGTAATATGAGTCTTTTTATTCTTTTGTGTATATATCTAGCAGGGCGATGGCTGGGTCAAATGGGACCTCCAATCCTAGCTTTTTGAGGAATCTCCAAACTGATCTCCACAGGGGTTGTATGAGTCTACAGTCCCACCAACAGTGGAGAAGGGTTCCTTCTTCTCCGCAGCCTCTCCAACATTTGTTGCTGGTTAATTCTGAAATAGCATCCATTCTTTGTGGAGTGAGAAGAAATCTCAGTGTTGTTTTCACTGCATTTCTTGAATGACTAATGATGTTGAGCATTTCTTCATATACTTCTTATCTGCTCTTACTTCTTCCTCTGAAAAATATCTCTTCATTTCAGATGCCCATTTTTGAACTGGTTCTTTAAATTTGGGTGGGCTGATTTTTTTTGTGCTCTTTATATATTCTAGATGGTAACCCTTTGTCTGAGGAACAGTAAAGATTTTTTTCCCACATTGTTGGTTGCCTTTTTGCTCTGTTGGTGGTTTACTTTGCTGTGCAGAAGCTTTTTAAAAGAATGAGGTCCCATTTTCTGATTTCTTCAGCCAATTCCTGTTCTATAGAGGTTTTGTTCAAGAAGTCTTTCCCTAAGCCAATGTCTTCAAGAGTTTTACCTAACCTGTTTTGCAGCAGGTTTAGAGTGTCTTTTTTAATATTTAGGTCTCTTATCCACTTTGCTTTCAGCTTGGTACATGGTGAAAGAGCTAGATCTAGATAAGAAAAGAAGAAGTTAAATTGTCATTATTTTCTGATGACACGATACTCTATCTAGAGGATCCTAAAAACTCAATTAAAAAACTGCTGGACCTAACTGCCAAATTTAGTCGCGTAGCTGGTTACAAGATCAACGTTCAAAAATCAATAGCCTTTGTATACACAAACAGTAGACCCACTGAGATAGAAATTGGGGAGTCAGTCCCTTTCACAATAACACCCCCCCAAAATAAAATATCTAGGAATCAATCTAACCAAGGAGGTGAAAGAACTCTACTCTGAAAACTATAGCACTCTGAAAAAGGAGATAGACGATGATATCAAAAAATGGAAAGATATACCTTGCTCCTGGGTAGGAAGAACCAATATTGTCAAAATGGCTATATTCCCTAAACTACTATACAGATTCAACACAATCCCAGTTGAAATCCCAAGAGCATATTTCACAGATCTAGATAAAAAAAAAAACCAAACTTTCGTCTGGAACCACAAAAGACCTGGAATAGCACAAGCAATTCTAAGCAACAGGGACATGGTGGGGGGTATTGCAACTCTGAAGCTGAAACTATACTATAAAGACACTGTGATAAATACAACATGGTACTGGCAAAGTAACAGGTCTGAGGATCAATGGAGTAGACTAGAAGATCCAGAAACTACTCCAGATACACTGAGTCGCCTCATCTTTGACAAAGAAGCCAAAAACCCTCAATGGAGGAAAGATAGCCTCTTTAACAAATGGTGCTGGAAAAACTGGGCTTTAATCTCCTTTATTTCTGATGTCAGTTTTACTGGGTGTAGTGATAGTTGGTTGCAGGTTTTGAGCACGTCGCCTCTCTCCTCCTGGCCGGTAAGCTTCCTGCTGAGGCTGCTGCCACAAACACTGGAATTCCTCTTGAATTCTCTGCTTCTTTACGCTTGTCCCTTTCTGGGTTTGCTTTGTCTCTGAGCTTTGACAGTCTGCTTGTACCATACTGTGGAGTAATCTAACTCGGATCTGACTAAGAACCTCTGACCTTTCTGCACCGGGGTATTTATGTCTTCCTCTAGGTTTCAGAAGTTTTCCTATTATTTTGAGATGTTCTCTTTAAGTGGACTTCTTATCCATCTCCCTTTTCCCCTCTCCTTGTAAAGATAATAACTTATACACTTGCTCTTTTGATTTTTGGGCTTCAAATTATGTATGTTTCTTCATTCATTTTCATTCTTTTTTCTCTTCTGACTTTTATTTTTAAGTAATTTGTCTTTAGGTTCACAGATTTTTTTTCTTCTACTTAACTGAATTTTGTTGATGTTCTTGCACTTTCATTTCACTCATCTTTTTCACCTCAGGATTTCCGTGTGTGTGCTGTGTGTGTGCTGTGTGTGTGCTGTGTGTGTGCATGTGCTGGGGATTAAACTCAGGGCCTTCACACCATGTTACACCAGCCATATTTATTTTGAGATTTTCTAATTCAGCTAGTTTCCCAGGTTGGGATCAAATTTACAACCTTTCTGCCTCAGCCTCTCAGTGTGATGAGATTATATGTGTGTCATCGAGCCCAGTCTGTCTAGTTTTATTATTTTAAAGTTTGCTAAATATCTGAACTGTTTTTCTGTATTTTATTGCAGTTTTTGGAGCTTCTTTGAAGTGGCTACTTCGGATTCTCTGTCATAGAGTTTATACCTCTCTGTCTCTTCAGGATCAGTTGCTGGTTAGTGCTCTCTGCTTGATGGCATCGCATTTTCTGATTTTTCTTGCTTCCTGTGGTCATGGGTCAGTGCTTGTGCACTGAAGGAGGAGTTATGCGCCCGGCCTTTGCTCCCTGGTTTGTCCTGAGCGCTTCTTCTGGGAGCTTGTCCGGAGCAGGCACTTGACTGTGGTTGTCTGGCCTGTGCCACTGCGGTTCCGTGGTGTCGGTGCGCCACTCGCTGCCAGACAGCCACTCGCGATGTGGCATGGCGTTGTTTCCACTCAGTTGCCCAGGCGGAGCCAGGACAGGATGCACTCCAGGCCCCCAGCTCCTGCACTTCCTGTCACTTCCTGTGTCTTGTCCTCAGCCTCTGCTGGCAGCCAGTGGTGATGGAGGCCAGGACGTCGTCTGTCTTGTGCGGTGGGGGCAGGCTCCTGTCAGGTGCAATGGCAGGACTGAGGCTCAGTCTGTGGCCACCCACTTGGGGTCAGAGCATGAACTTGTCTAGTGTTGGGATTGCTCTGGCCAGCCCAGACTGGTCTCTGCGCAGAGCTCTCCACACCCTTTCCTCGGTTTTCCCAGTAGAACAGTATTTCTGACTTGTGCTGTCTGCGTTTGGGGAGCGGTGACGTGGGTGACAGAAAACTCCCTCATCACGTGCCTCCTTTAATGTTCTCAGGCAGAATCTGTGCTCACTCATCTGGTCCCCCCCCAATTCAGCTAAGCAGACATTCTCATGGGTGGACGGGTGTCCGAATTTGCATTTCTGCAGAGCGACAGTGTCTGGGAAGCCCTGCTCCGTCATCCTGCTCTGCACCCTCCCCAGGGTGGGGGTTGACAGCGACAAGAGCGTAGAGAGTCCCTCCCCGTGTGGAGCTTGTGAACACCGCGCTAGGGCTGGGAAGAAATCCAGCAAATGCTCTAACCTCCTCAGAGGGGAAACACGCGGGCGACACACCGACCTCGGCTCAGGTGTGGACTTGGATTCTATCTTCAAGCTTCCAAACACAACAGTGATCATATTTCCGAGATGTATTTGCTCAGTTTTAGGAAGGAGATAAGCTCGTTCTTTTGTAACATTGTTGTGAGGATTAAATAACAAGTGTGAAGGACCTGGGTGTCGGTGGTGGCTGCATCCGCTTTGGGGTGCCGTTCACATGGAAAACCAAACAGCAGCCTCCTTCAAGGAAGAGCTGGCCGGTGCTTCCTAAGACGTGCTGTGCACAGCGCTGCGGGAGCTTTCCCCGGAACCTCCCCGACTGCACATGCTCCTTCGGGTTTGTAAGAAATTTTCCTGTGTGAAAGCCCTTCTTTTTAGCTGACAAGGTGAACACCCATGACATCTGCACTGCGTCGTGCTGTTTACGCCACATCTCACGGCCTGACATCTCTTCTGTGCCGGGTTCTCAAGGCCTCACTGACTGACTATGTGAGTGAGCCGCGTGGAGTCAGGCACCGCTCTGGCGCACAGCTCTGCTTCGGGAGGAGGCACAAGGAGCCGTACGTGAAGAGTCGCTGCAGTGGAGGCGTGAGCAGAGGGGCAGGGAGCCTGGCCAGCAACACGTGCCGTGTGCCGAGGCTAGGACTAGGCTCAGCACTCCTTGCTCGCAGGTGCCTTCATTCGCCCTGGGGAGGTAGCGCTGGGGAGGGGTCAGACCCTGGTGGACCCTGGACTCGGTCGCTCACGTACGCCACGCAGGTGCTCCGAACTGGTCGGTCGTTTCTCTGCTCTGCTTCTTGTCCCCTCATCTGTAAAATGGGTTAGTAATAGCATTTGCTGTGAGGCTGAATCAACTATGGCATAAGAAGAGCTTCCGCTTGGAACTCCTGTTTCCTATGTACTCATTCATGCAATCCCACAACCATCTGAAACAAGTACTATTATTGAAAATGCTCAGAAAAACACATTTTCTAAGCAACAAAGCTGTTATCACATTGATTTGTAGGTGAGTGTTTACTTGCCTGCCTTTCCCACTAACTTGTGAGGGTTTTCTTTTCACTCTTACTGTGATCAAAGTCAGATTGACAATTCAAAATCACATGCATAGAAATGGTAGAAAATGTGATTTGGTGTACATACACTGTGGCCTAATTATTCCCTAAATCCAACCATGTACTAAGTTAAGCAGTTTACATAGTTACCATGTTCTGTGTGATGTGAACACTAAAGATTTACTGTCTTGGCAAATTTAGTGTATGATACATTATTAACTATTTTTAATAGATTGTACATTAGATCTAAGAAGCTATTCATAATAAAACTGAGAGTTTGTACTCTTTTACCAGCATATCCTCATTTACCATCTCCTGGTTCCTATCAACCACTATGCTAGTATTTTTCATTATTGACTTATTTACTCTAGCATAATGTTTTCCAAATTCATCCATATAGCTATAAATGACAGGTCTTTTTATCTCTTGCTATCATCTATCTATCTATCTATCATCTCCCATCCATCTTTGTTATCTATTAATCATATTTATCCATCATCTATCACAATTTATTTACTTGTTTAGTTTGTTTATATATCTTGGCTATTGTAAATAATAGTGCAATAAATATAGAGGTAGACACATATTCAAGATACTGGCTTCATTTCCTCTGGATATAAACCCAGAAACAGAATTGTTAGCTCTGTGATTGTACAGTTCTACGGGGAACCTGCATGCTGTCCCCCGTCACGGCTGTACCAGTTGCCTCTCCACCCACTGTCACAGGACAGCAATTCTGTCCATATCGCAGCCAGCACTACTCCGCAGCTATCCCAACTAGCGTGTGGAAGTATCTTATATGGTTTGACTTGGACTGATGATTAGTGATATTGAGAGCCTTTTAAGATTGCCATTTGCCATTTTATGTCTCTTTTGGAATAGCATTTACTAAAGTTCTTTGCCATTTTATGGGTTATGTTGTGATTTTTGCTATTTAACTGTATGAATTCCTTGTACATTTTGGATATCAACCCTCTATGAGACATATGACTTGCAAACATGCTCTCTCCATATGTAGACTATCTTTTAGCTTTTCTGATTGTTTCCTTTGCTGTAGAGAGACTTCAGTGGGATGTAGTTTCATTTGTTCAGTACAGAATTTTAAGAAATCCTAAAATTTGTGTGGAATCACAAAAGCCCTGAGGTAGTCAAAGCTATAGAAAGAACAAGGAAGACGGAGGCTTGTTTTCAGATTGCCAGCTATATTATCAAGGGAACAATAATTGGAACAGTATGTATTGGCTACATCAGAGGCATAGAGCCACGGACAAGAGGCAACCTGTGCACCTACAGTCAACTGACCATTGGAGAAAACCCCCAAGATAGTCAGTGGTGAAAAGGTAATTTTTTGAAATCTTGGAGCTAGGAAAACTAGATTTCCACAGGCTAAAGAATGAAATTGGACCTTATTTTATATGATACAGGAAACTGGCTCAAATGGATTAAAGACTTACATATAAGACCTGAAATTGTAAAAGTCTAAGAAGATGACACAGGGAATCAGTTTTGTTTGGCATAGACATTAGCAATGATTTTCTTTTTTATTTGACAGAAAAGCACAGACCACCTTGAGCCTTCCCCCGCCTTTGGTGCCAGGGATCAAACTCAGAATCTTGCACTTTTGAAGCAGGCATGCTGCAACTGAGTTAAGTTCCTGGCACTAATCTAGAAACTTTTGGTGGCAAATGTGTCTTTTTGTACTCCAGAATGTAACCTTGAGTTGCAAAATAATGTGAGGTTGGTATCTATTTTAAGAGGAATTTATGTACAACACACCGCCCCAATTCATTGACCCAGTGACTATGTGTGGGCAGAGGTAGAGAAACACTGCTTGAAAAGATGTCAAGGCTGAACACTGAGTAGCCCAGTGGCTACTGTTCCTACAGATGATATCAAAAGGGGAACTTTCCAAAAGAAATAGTTTGAAACTCTGAAAACAATAATTTTTCTTTATATGAGTAATTTTTTCGAGTTGATATTAGTGACTAAAACCACTGGAATCCTTAAAATTACCTTTTCAAAAAACAAGTTATAGTTTCAACAAGACAGTGAGACATGAATATGTAGTGTTTCTTTCTTACTTTTTATCACCTAAAGTTTAAAATGGGACTTAGGAAGGTGCTGGGTGGTGGGGTGTACCTGAGAGGTCTAACCAGGCTTGATTAGGGCTCTCTTCCTAACCTGCCCCTCTCGCTGTGTTCATTTGTGCTGAGAAAGGGGTTGTGGCTTCACAGGGCTGAGCTTGGAATTAGGAAGGCAAGAGGGGGCATTGACTAATTGTGTGATTTGCACAAATTCACCTAAACCTTTTTGTGCCTTGGATTTTTCCTAAAAGGTTGTTGTGAAGTTCATGTGAAATAATGAATGTTACAATGCTTAGGAAATAGCAGGATCTTTTGAACATATGGCTTCACACTTAATGTGTGTATACGCCTTAGGTAAATCAAGGGGTAACTTGCCACATATGTTTCTTCTTTTTCCTGCAGGAAAAGTGCTATCTGTCCAGATCCTGTTGTACTGGTAAGTGAGCAGAATTTCGCGATCAGCTGTATCTGCAGTCCTAGTTTGGGAATGAGGTTTCCTAAAGGCAAGAGGCTCACCTCCTCATGCTGCCTTGTTTTCTCTGCTAACGTGGCTCACTGCTCCTGCAGAGGTGCCTGGATCACACAGGTGACTGTGGTGCTCCTCCTTCTGCTTCTTAATGGGTGTATCAGGTGACTGACCACTGTAACACAAAAGAGATGGGAGGAAAATCTTACACCTAGCGTCCTCAGCCGTGTGCTTCACCTGAGCACGTTTGAGAACCCTGAGCTAGGCAGTGTCTTGGCTGATTTCCTTTCAGTAATTTTTCTTTGACTGAGCAGTTTTCTTGGTTGACAATGTTGCAGAGGAGGAGGGCTGAACATTAAACTTCAAGGAACAAACCCGTATCCTTAAATCACCAGATATCAACAACCCTGAATTGTTATGAAAGGCTGGATGCTCTGCATAGTGAAGACTCTGGACCTACCACCCAGAAGACCCATGTTGAAACTTGGGCTGATGACTCTGTGACTTGGAAATGGGTCATAGCTTTTCTGGTCTGAGTTTCTTCTTAGCGAGAAAAGAAGCACATTTATAACTCAATAGGGTTATTGTGTAGGTTTTGTATGATTATAATGTACTCAAAACACTTACTACAATGGGTGCCTGTAGTAAGTGGGCAATAAATACTAAATAAAATCATTTTACTTAGTTACCAGTGTTGAAATTTGACATGAATATCTACAGCTGTCTAGTATATTTTTACTCAATATGATAGCTAAATTCAATTAATGAATTCAGGAAGCAGTGCATTAAGTTAGATATAGATTTTAATATTACCACTCCCTTCTCAGATTGTGGGCTATCTCTAACGTCTAGCTTTCTTTCTCATTGCCTTTCATTGCCTCTGTTTCCATCCTCTCCCATGAATATGTTGTGCTTACTTATACCTCTATTTTCTTATTAAGGTATCCCTCTGGATACCCTTCTCTTTTCCTGGCATTTCATTTTCCCCAAATTTCCAGGAAGTCTTTCAGTACCTACGCCTAGGATTTCATAATTGATGATATAGTATCTGATTTTTTTTGACATTTGAAAGCATGTTAAATCATTTATCTATTATTATATAAATCTTGAAACATTTATTTTATTATCTGAAGGAATATAGTGCAGTGTATTGAAAGTATCCCAGGTTTTGGAAGTTGAAAATGGGGATCTTTTAATAGCTCGTTACCAAAAATAACTTCAGTTTAGACACATTTTCTTCAGATGATATTGGGGCTTAATCTCTCCACAGCGCCTTAGAGATTAACTGCCTATTCTTTGAACAGAAATATGCAACCCAGCACATATTCACTTCAGAGTTGTTATTGTGACTAAAATACTCCCCCAAAATGTTTTATGTGTTTGAAGGGGACAGAATCATGGGGACGCTACACTTATCAGTGGGTAATTCCACTGAATCCAGATCTGAACATGCTCTTAAAAGGTGAGGCCCGGTTGGAAGAGATGGGTCCCTGGGGCCATGAGCTGCAAGGGTGTGCCTCCCTGTCCAATTCCTCCCTTCTTTCTCCACTTCCTGGGTCCCACGGAGTGAGCAGCTCTGCTCAATCGTGACTTTCCACCATATGCTTTTTGGCTTCTATTTTGTCTCAGTGATAGGAAAGTAACGGAGATGGATATTGGTACCAAGAGTGGGGGTGCTGCTCTGACCATACCCGACGATGTGGTTCAGATGACTTTGTGACTGAGTTATGGGAGGATTTTGGAAAGATCTGGAGACGCTCACTAGGAAAGCTGCAGAATACTGTAAGCCGAGTAAGCAGAGATTGATGCAAAATTCCTTTTGAGGCTCAGAAGACCAGAATGCTGATAAAGATGAAAACAGTAAAGATTAGGCTTCGGTGATTTTAGTAGACTGCACCGTTCGAATCCCTTTTTGGTTGCTTTGAGATCAGGTTACAGGCCAGTGGAAAATTTTGTGCAGGAGGAAAACTTCTCCTCAGATTTGGTATCCCAGTCTGGGGTAAGCTGTGTCCCCCTGGGTGACCACACCCCGACCAGATTCTGGTTTTAATGAACTCTGCCTGGATGGACCTGGTCTCTTGGATCTGCATGATCCCTTGTCGTTCCCGTAACTGAACTCACACTTCTCCAATAGGGGCTCAGTGAAGTCTGTCCCTTTGAACCACCTGGGAAGGAACTGTGTTGCTTGCTATGATCCAGCATGACAGACAGTAGTCAAGGAACAATGGGGACCTGAAGACTAAAAGGTGTAACTGGAAGCAAAGCCCATACACACTCTGTCGACATCAGTAATGATGATGAATCATAACACTCAATCACAGTTGTTGACACTTTATGATTATAATGTACTTTTGTGTAAGTTTTTATCATCTGAGACAAGAAATAGTAACAAATAATAGGTCACATTATTTACACTGTAGACAAGGCAACTAAATCTCAGAAAACTTAAGTTACCCCAGGTCTCTCAGGTGACAAAGGAGCTTCTGAGCTCAGGCCTGAGAGGGCGCCATTGTCTTTCACCTGTGTGCCTCCCTTTTCTCAGCAGTCTCTGCAACATCTGCTGCACAGGGCAAGTGAGGAAGGTTTAAGTCACAGCAGCAATCCCTGAGAACTTAACCATTTCACACATAGCCAGACTCGTGGGAAATAAAACTTTTTTGACCCTTGGGGACCCATCTCCTTGTACGGATTAAAGAAGACTAATAAACGCTAAGACACATAACAGCATTTGTCTAGAATGAGGCCTTATAAAAGGTCCCAGTAGCTGAATGTCCTTGGACCAAGTACTTTAGAAGCTCACAAATCCAAGCGAATATGCTGTTGCTTTTATTGAGCTGAACTTTGGGTCATATTGGATATTTCTCACCAGAACTTTGCTTGTTTCTCAAGATCACTATTGGCTGGCTGTATAGTCAGATTCGGCCATCTCTCCTGAGGACCTGCTCTGATGTTTCACATGCCTTATCTCCTCTTAATTTCCAGGCCATCCTGGGGAGGTGGGCCATCTCTGCTTAGGGTCACGGAGCTGGTGAGGGAGAAGACAGAAGAAAGCCTGAGAGTCCTGGCTCTTTCGTGAGCCTAGTCTCTTGATTCTGCTGCTCCAGGTTAGGAACCACTTCCTGCAGTCTCACCCCCTTTCTTTTTCTTTTCCTTAGTAATAGACTGGTGAAAACTCAAAGAAAGATCAAGCCCACTATTCAGTCAAGGGCTATTTAGAAGGGGCGGTACTTAAGAAACAGAGACCAGAGCTGGTAGCACAGAGTATATTTAGATACCAAATCTCCTCTAGTGTTTTCATAGATGACTGGAGAAAGAACTCTGGACTTAGAAGGCAATAGGCCTGGGCACCACCCTGCCAGCCCCGGCCTCTGGGGCGTCTCTCTAGCCCATAGTGGAGCCTGGGCTTCTCGAGTGAGGTGACAATGAATGTGGATTAGCCATTGTTCTGGCTCTTGTTGTTTGTTGCTTAAAGAATCAGAAAAGCATGCCCAACTCACAAGTAGGTCCTTCTCAATAAAGGCTCACTCTGCTTGTCCTTCTCCAGGGACAACATGGAAGATACAAGGAGGGAAATACTGAATAGACTTCTAGACGTTCAGCATAGAGTCCATAGCCTCCCACTCCAAAGCAGACACACCCTCCTGGAGTAACCTGCTCTGGTTCTCTGCTGCTCCTGAGATCCTTGCTCACCATCTGTGAACACAGACCTCCTCATGACTCTCGGGTCACTCCTGCCGTGAATTTCCTGACTCTCCGTGGAAGGAATGCCTGCATTTATTTTAGCACTCACTTTTAAAACTTCTTCTGATACTGCATGGGTAGTAACCTTAGACCTAACCAGTCCTCTTCCTGGGCTTTATTAGAAAGGATGTCCTAGCTCATGTGCAGGGCTCGTCACTTACCGGTGCATGCCCAAGCCTGGTAACTCTCTCAGGGCATAGCCACCCTTCTGCAGGCCCACAGTGGGCACTGGTGCTCAGCAGGGGTGGAGTGTTCATCCTCCAGTGGAAGTGTTTAGGATGGCATCTTTCTCTTGGCCTCGCAAAGCATTCCATATGCTAGTTACACAGCGGCAATTTATATCTTTGCTCTCAGATAGGACCAGGCTTTGGCTGGATGCCTAAAAATAGAGTGGACATAAATTAACAGAGGAGCAATTTATAGTCTGTCATGTCTTACTGCTTAATGAATTTGTCAAAAATCATATTACTCTGAAAATTATGGCATGAGGGGTCCCCGGGGCTTGTGTCTTTAGGACGGAGACTGTTCCAGACTCACCGGCATGGCTGCCTGACCACTTTCCCCTTTTAATGCAGACAGCAGAATGTCTGAGTGCTTCAGCTTGTTTACCAAATCTCCCTTGACCTTCACTTTGCATTAGGACTAACAGGGATGACCTTGGCCAGTTTGCAAATCCTCAAGCCCAGTCCACCTGCTGTCAGAGCCAAATACGATTCAGGAGTCTATCTCACACTCCAATTCCATGCGAATATGATGTCATACATTTCTGGCTTATGTTACCCTAGACCTCATTACTCACTTCTCAGATCAGCCAAAGCTGTGTCCTCGGTAGTGAGGGCACCGAGCAGAACCCTTTTGCAGCAATTTCTTTCATACCAGCTTTCTTCCATTTTCCTCCTCTTTCACCACCTTTGCTCGCAAACCTGTCCAGGGTTTTGCACCACTGTTTCTGGGGAACTGAGTCCTCTCTGAGAGACGCTATTTTATAAAGAAAAAGTTAGACTCGTCTGTAGGTGTTCTTCCTCATTTGTTAATTGGAAACAGCAATACTTCGTATACAGAAGTGGGGTGAGAGTTAGTGTGCCCAGCTTTCACCCATATGTTCACCCCTCATTCCATCTATCTATCCACTCACCCATCCATCCAAAACTCATGTGTTCATTCGGTAAATAGCACAATATTCTTTGAATACTTAGAATGGATCAGACCCATGCTTGGCATTTAGGGTACATAATGGAATTCTAGAAGAAGTTCTCAAGGACTTTGGAGCTTGTTCAGATGGAAAGATACTTAAGAACCAATATGAAGACTGTCGTGACTGAGAGACCTGCTCCCACTGGAAGACAGCTCCCCTGCGTGCTTGAAAGGCTCCTCAGGGTGGGTGACATTTGCCAAGGTCCATTTGGAGACTGCCTGTGGGTCTGTGGCCACAGTCCATGCTCCGCGACTACAGGGAACGGCTTTGGGAACCTGTGCTCATAGTGCCAATCAGGTTCTTACTGGTTTTTTTTTTTTCTTTTTTTTTCTGTGTGCTTCTCTATATCTCTTTATTTCTCCCTTGGTATCCTGCAATCTTTAATTCTTTGGAGCACATGTGACTGTGAGTTAGTTGGTAGCACTTAAGAGATTTTTTAAAAAAATGTTTTATGTTTTTGCAATGCTGAGGGACAAACCTAAGACCGCACGTGCTCTGGGCGAGGGCTTTACTCCTGGGCCGCGTTCCCAGCCCCCAGCTGGATCTTTTCATCCCTTGTTTTTCCTGAGTAAAAACTGTCCTGTGGGACCTGAGCATATGGAAGAGCCAAGGCCCAGGAGTGGGCAGGTGTGGGCTGCCCCAGAGGTAGCAGGTGCCCAGGCAGCTCCCTGCCTATCTTAAGGTTTGTCTGCTTGGCCAAGGGGAAGCAGCCCAGCCAGCCAACAGTTAACTGAAACTCCTTCCCCCATTTCATTTCCATTTCTTTGTTCTTTGCAACCAAAGAGCTAATGGCTGGCAAATTTATTATGACCCATTGTTCGGCTCATGGAATCAACTGATTCTTTCCTTTTCTGTGTTCTGACTCCCTCCTTTGTCTGCAGTTTTATTTTATGGTTCTTTTTGTACACATCCAACACATGCTGAGGTTATTGAAAAAGCACAAATTACACAAAATCTAATTTGCATATCTATGGAGGGTCCTATCCCAGAGTCCTCACCAGGCAAAGTGCCCACTGACTTCTGCATCCTTCCCTGCACTGTGCCTTGGCACCAGCTCCAGCCGGCTGCCCTTGCTGCACCTGGCAGAACTGTGCACAGCCTCCATGGTAGCTTCGGCATCACACTGAACAGGACACAATCCCTGAGGGGATTGGAAAAGGCATCACTTAGCAGGAAAGGTCAGAGGACACCTCCTCGGGCTGAGACAGCACCAGGGGACTGAGAAGGCGCCGGTACCTGGGCCAGCAGGGCTAGGTGCTGTGCCAACTGCCTTCTGTAAAAACTAAACTTTTGACTTTGTGGCAGGTACAGGTTCACAGACGTGAGATGTAAGAACGATGCAGAGAGATCCTGTGCAGCTTCTCACACATTCACCTGCGGCATCTGTACTGACCTAGCCAAGCCCCATTCTCATCACCTGTAGAGCAGCAGTTCGCACTGCGGGGAGAGACAGCTGTGAGGACCACCTGACATGGCATCTATGAGGCCAGCAGAAGGGCATCATGCCACTGTGCTCAGTAACCACTGGCCTGCTCACCACTGGTTAAATGAGGCTGGTCACGTAACCCTGACTAATGGATGTATTAGCCAGGAATCTCTGGTACTCCATGCTTAGTTTTGATCTAAGTTCTGTGATGGAAAATAGGACACTTTAAGGTTTGGTATAAAAATGATGCACTTAGTAGAAATTACTCCATAACCTTAGCGTCCAGTTAAAATTATTGCTAATATTCTATTGTGTACCTTTCACAATTATAGATTTAAACAACAAAAATGTGATTGTGCTTCTCATACTCTTTGTAACCATAATAAAAAGATGACAGTCTATTTGAAGACTGCATAGTATAGTACAGTATGGAGAACTACATTTAGAACTTTTATGATACTCAATATTTTCCTCTGGTCAATCAGTTTCTTTCTTCTCATTTTCTTCTAATTCCTCTTACAACTCATCTTTATTTCTTTCCCTTCTTTATTTTTCTACTAATAAAGAAATGTGTATTAAATGCCCTTGAAAGCAAATCTTTGTACTCAACCATCAACTCTTTCAGGACTCATTTATGGGAGTGAGTATTTAGGGTTTAAAGAGTCTGTATAGGGTATGGTTTTTGAGACATAATAAACTACATTATTACCAGTTACTCAAACCAGTGATTCTCTAGCTGAGGGATGTATCAGAACGATCTCAGGAGCTTTCTAAGCCTACCTAGTGATACCTCAATTGTTCGACAGATCCAGGCTCAACTCCCAGTTCTTAAACAGCACATCTGCTCGGTGTTCCTGACTTTGCTTCATAGTCAACTGAAAATTTGGCTTGACAAACCTTGTCCAAAGACAAGGCCCACAAGGCATCTCTGCGGACAAGGTGACCTTTAATCTAAGGCCGCTCTTACCAAGACACACACAATGTGTAGTAATGCCTTCAAACACTCAGTGCCACACTCTTCTTCAGTGCTTTATTTACATAAAATATCATAACCATGATTCCAAAAAAAGCTGGTGCTACCAGTAGTGAAGCTAAGAGGAAAACTGAGAACCGTGATACAGTTAAAGAAATAATCTATTGAAAAATTTGTTATAGTCCTGGACAAGTGAATTTATAAGTGTAATTTTGGAATCTCAGCACCAACTATTTGGCTTTTTATTACTATTTATGGGAAAATATGTTCAGGTCTTGAACTTTTCAGTATTTGAACATGAAGTTGGAACGAACTAAGCTCAACCTCCAAGAGATATGACTATATTCTCTTAGTTGACCTCTGGAGATTTTTATCTCAAGGATCAGTTCCTGCATTTTTAAGATGCTAATGTAGCATTCTCTTCCGGGGAAGAACTGCATATCCGCTTGAGTACCACTTGTTGACACTCAGATGTCACCAAAATTTGCAAGGGATATGAGTTGGAATGAGGTTGGTCGAAGATGTCGTATTGCTGGGATCTAGGGAAGACCAAGCTGAGGGCATCTCAGGTGAGTTAGCATCTCCTGTGACCTGACAGCCATTGTCACAGAACATGTGGGGTCTTGCTCCAGTCAGGAGTGTGCTCCAGTTTACAGCTGAGGAAGCTGAAACTCGTGGAGCCGCCTCCCTTGCCCAAGCCGGTGTGTGCAGTGAGGCTTCGGACACAAGTCTTTCTACGGCCTGCACTTCTTCCCACCATACATTTTTCCTGGTGAATTTCAGATGGATCAGTGCAGTGCTCCAAACCTGAGCCTTCATAGCCAAGTTCATGAGGAAAGCCAGGGGGAGATGAATTTGAAGACGAAATTTTGAAGTACATTTTCGGAGTGTGCCCTAAGCATTGCCAACATTATAATTATGCGGGAGGAAGAGGAATGTTAAACATACAGACTTCTGAGCCCCACCACAGATCAATTAATTCAGACCTTAAACTGGGACCTAAGCCCCCAGCTGTTTGTACTGTACACTGAGAATCAGTGGCTAGGAGCTTTAACTGGTCTTGGGCTCACTGTAAGCCAACCAAGTAGCAGGTCTCAAAACATAAAGAAATACTGATGTGAAACTAATTTACTCTGATCCAGGGGAAAACAGCACCTGACCCACTGAGTGTCTGAGCAGCTTACTTTTAAAGACATCTAACATTCATGGTGCTCACAGAGGAGCAGCCAGCCTGGTAGGAACCTGCACATGGCTGAAGGAACTGTGGCTTCTCAGCTGGGATGGAAAGAGGGGCACCAAGATGGCACATTGGGCATCCTTCTCATTCGACGTCAGAGCCCAGGATGGAAAGCAGAGAAGCGCAGTGCTTATCTCTGAGCCATCACAGGAGTCTTTTTCTGTCATGAAGCCCAGGACCTGGGCAGCTTGCTGCACTCACAGGAAGCTGAGCGCTCAGCAGCCATGCGGTCCACTCCTGTGCTGGTAAGCGACTCATCATGACGGCTGAGAGGTTATGGAAGGAGAAGGTGGCAGTGATGGTGTCACCTCAAAGCACCAAACACACTTGGGTATAATATAACTCAAAATACATTCTAATATGTATATTATATATAATATATATAATTATATAACGTTATAGTAATATATTAATGTATAATATATAATTATATATTAATTACACACACACACTTCTACTATTTTCAGATAAGAAAAGATACTGTGTAAATGTAATGATCATTGTGCACATTGCTATTTCAGCCTTTGAGGGTATGGAAGACCAGAGGGGTTAAATCCTGAGTCATGGGCAGATTCCCACAGAGGGCACTATTGATTCAGGCAGTGGTGGGGAGGGGGGCTTTGCTCTTCTGTGACATCATGAGTGAGGAAGCATGCCATGTATAGACCAGATGCAGAGTCAAGAGGGTCTGGGCTGGAGCAGCTATCTTGTAAACACCCACGTCTCATGATGACTGTGTAGACCTGTCTGTCTCACATGGCTTTCTGGAGTTCTGCTCTGAGAGTAGTGTCCACTGGACACGGGACATCCAGCCACTCACATGGGTCCTGCTGTCATAGTACTTTCCCTGTTCCTAGGCAGAGTCTATTCATACCTCCAGCTTTAGCCTCTGTTCCTTTATCTCCCCCCATTCTAGGCCTATAATAAAACTTCAGTGGAAGTGTTTGGCTGACTTTTCTTCTCTTTCATCTCCATTTGTCCTTTGTCTTCTTGGAAATTTTTGTATATTTACAAAGTGTATGTAATTTTTTGTATATTTACTACATGTTAGAATTTTTGCTATATAGTTTAAATAGACCACTCAAGTCAGTCCTTATGAAATGATGTGAGATGAATTTTATTACCTCATTAAAAAGATAGCTCTGGAATATCAAATAGTCTCTTCAAGTAGCCTGAAAAGGCAGTCAGTGTCTGTTCAGGCTCTCAGGTCAGGGCCTTGGGACTCCAGGGACACCCCAGGAAGTACTGGGTAACAGCTGTGTTCAGCCTGCTGGCACGTTTGCATTGACACAGATCATCCTTGTTAGAAGTTAAGGAGGAAGGGTTAGCAACTTCCAGGAGGCAAATTCAAGAAAGTTAATGTGCAGCAAGCACAAGAATGGCCTGTGTAGGTGATACGACTTGGCATATTTATCCTGTAGGTACAAATGGGAATGACTAAGCTGTCATCACTGAGAGCTCACAGAGTTAGAGAAGTTAGTCTTAACTATGCCACTTAATTCATGTATGACCTTAGATATTTTATTTTTATTTATTTTCATCTGTACAGTGTGAGCACCAATTGAGGTCAACACATGACTATCATAAGAAGTTGAAGCCACAAAAGATTTCTACAGTTCAGCGAGTACTCCATGTGCTCCTGTTATCAATATGAGGTTGTGACACTCCTTTAAGGATGCTGCCATCTTTACTGAGTTATGCCCAATAAACATGCAATGGGATGATGTTTGGTGAGTTATTTATCCCTGTTAGATGGGAAAGTCTTTAATAACTATACTTCACATATGCGCTCTCTCGGTCTCTCTCCTGTGGACTTATTCTGCCCCAGGGGAGGTGGTGAGAATCCACGGGAATGTCAGGGAGGCTAATATAGGCTGCTTTTATTTTCCTCTTGGAAAGAAGCAAAGACCCCTCCTGCAGCTACTTTCTTCTCCGCGTGGCACTGCTAGAGGCCCTGGATTATGTTCTTCCCTACCTGACCTCAGAATGCTGGTTCTTGCTTTCAGTATAGAAAAGGCCTTTTTGACTCATGTGCTGATATACATCCTCTAAGCCATCAGTGCAAGAACCAAAAACAATCTTTTCTTAAAATCATTTCTATATGAATCTTGGTATTATGCATCATAGTTGTGTTATCAGAACTGGCAACTGATTGTGTATTTATAGGGAACTAGAAAGGAGGAATCTGAAGGCTTCCAATACAAATAGATGGTAAGTGTTTAAGGAGATGAACAGGTAGCCTACTTTCTTTTGATCAACACATGCTGCACACACACAGTGTGCTACATAAGTACACATTATTACCATGTGCTAAACTTTCTAATTTCTTTACTTTTCTTCTTCTCCTTTATGTTTTAGTATCAGGGATTGAACTTGGGCCCTTGCACTTGCCAGGCAGGCATAGTACTACTGAGCTACATTCCAGCTCTCATACCAATGAAATTTAAATGAATAAAAAAGAAATCTGTGCCTCTTCATAAGCTGTCATTTTTCAGGAAAGATAATGTAGTAAACTGAGAAACTGGTATACAGGTTGAGGCAGAAGGAAATGGAGTGAGAACAGACGCTGCTCTAGTGAGGTCTGGGAACTCTCACCGGTTTGGAAAGGAATGAAGACAGTCTGGCGATGGAGAGCAGAGAGGTGCATGATCTGGAGGAAGGACTGAGGGAAAGACTAGGAAAACTGATTCTAGGGTCAGAAAGTGGTCCTTTACTTAAAAAGTAGAGAAGTTGCAGGTAAAATCTAAGCTATTGTATACTATGGGAAGGGATAACCTGCAGGATGAAATCACTGTAAAAATAGTGACTGAGGTGGCCGAGGTTGGGATGATTCATCCACACAGTGCTGATGTTGCTCAACACAGTCAGAGCGACTACAGGAAACTTCAGTAATAGCTCTGGATTGATTTGTTGGCTCTAATCTGCCATTTTTTGCTTATTTCCCAATTTTCTCAGGACTCAGAAGATCAAGAGAGGTGCTCATCATGTTCTACTTCCTAAATACTCTCCAAGGCACTGGCCCCCAAATAATTGAGTGGGATTCACGTTGCAAGGGTTTGTCCGTCTACTAAAGGCTTGCAACATGGCAGGACAGGATGGGCTGACCCATGAGAGGCCAACAGCTCCAAATGACCGTGAGGAAGGTGGTGAAGTTAAACCAGGAAAGAGCAAACAAGGAGTGTGCCTGGGGTTAGGGCTAGGGAGGTGAGGCCTGCCATGTCTGGACTTCCATGGGACCTTGGAGGGTTCTTGGCAGGACTAGAAAGTAGGAGCAGCAGTCCTGGCGTGGAGGGAGGAAGGGACTTGGAGCCGGAGAGAGCACTTCCTGCCCAGGCCCGGTGTGGACGTGTTGCCACGGGAGCTCTGAGTCCCACTTATCCCTGCGTAAGCTTGGTCAGAGTCTCCTGCTCTGCCCTAGGGTGTCAGTGTTGCTGATGAAGGCCGCTATCTTTCCCCTTGCTTAGCAGTTGAGATAGAATAAAAGCTGACGACATCTATGCCTGTGACTTCAGTGTGAACCAGGCTGCATGAGAATAAAGTGTTTGCCCAGGGCCTGTGCTCCTTATTTTCTTTCCATAAAGTCTGTCTGAGGTATTGCAGTGTTAAGACTAAATCAAAGTGCTCATAATTTTAAAGCAGATACAGCTGCTATTGGTAGATCAATTTTCAACCTTTAATTGTAGTCACAAAATTTTTAAGCTAATTTTTTCTTCAATTACTCAGTTCCACTATATTTTTAATAAAAGAACTGTCAATATCGAACCACCAAAACCAAATTATATCTTCTCCCAATTATTATATTTAAGTTCTAAAAATTTAAAGAGCAGGATTACTAAGCAGGATCTTGTGAAATCAAGGTTTATAAGTGGTTTCATCTGCCTCAATTTTTTTTATTATAGATTCTCTTTCAAAGTCTTATTTCCTCTTAGTAACTCAATTGCTTATTATTTTTGTGCATTTTGGAATACTTCAGACATGGCCCTCCAACGAAAACAACCACTTTTTTTGACAAGAGCTAGTTCACAACTAGCAGAATAACAAACATTCCATAGGAAATGAAGAACAGTTCTTAGTCTATAATCAAAACCAGATGTGCAACGTGCAGGAGGAGCTCCACTCTGCAGTCTCACACAGGCCAGAGTGTGATGGTGGTGGGCCCCTTGGTGACCATGACCATCTGTACACAGAAGGTTTCCCAGGCTGGTCTCCAGCCTAGAACTGTTCTTAGTTCCACACTTGCTTGGCGACTCCCGGGGTGATTTCCACCCTGATATCATGGGGCCTTCATCACATGCTCCCAAGCAAATTTGATTCTCTGTTCTTTTCCTTGTCAGCAAGAAAATGACGGGGCTGTCCAGCCAGAAGTAGACAGAACTGAAAGGCTGGAGCCACGTTTAGTGACCAGTACTAGTGGCTAGGGACATAGAACAGTGGTGGTGAACCTATGGCGTGCCTACTGTATGGGCATTCAGAGCCCTCTGTGCCACTTGCAAGCCAACTGGCCCCAGCATTGCCCTAGCAGCTGAGCATGAGTAACAGGGCACATAGGGGCCACATGCTCAGGAGGGAGAAGGGGTGCCAGGTGATGGCATGAGCTGCAGCTTATTGGCTGCAACTTATAGGAGCTCCCCTGTGGCCAGTCAGTATTCAGGTTTAATTGCAGTGATGGAATTCTGCAATAAATAAGTGAGCTTAGGGCACTCACCTCTAAAAGGTCCACTGTCACCGCCACGGACTCAGCTCAGGAGCATGGGTCTGTGGCTTGGAGTCCCTTGGTACCACCTGTATCTCACCAGTCTCAGGTTCATAGGTTCAGTGTGGTAATTAAATGAGTTAATAGCCCGAAGTGCTTAGATGAGTCTGGCACATAGTAAAAGCTATGTAAATATTTGCTAAATGAACCGCACGTAGCATTCTCAGGCTGTAAACCTCACACATCCCCCCTCTCCATAAATGCCGCCCACCTCCATTCAGATTGGCTCTGCCCTGAAAGAGGGTGGTGATCTGCACTTTCTTAGCGAGGCCCTGCTTCTAGCTTAGTTCTCTTCCGATCTGTTCCTGAAGACAGATGACGTGCACCAGACTGAGACCAGATCCTGTGACTTGCTCTCAGCACTGGTGGCTGCTTGCTGTGAAGCTCTTGAGCTCCGAGGCACACGCTGGGCTCTGCCTGGCCCCAGCTGCCTGGCATCCTAAGCACTCAGGCCACGTGGTTTCAGGAACTGCTTCACCGGGTCTGCCTTCAGCCTCGGTCCTTCTGTCTCTCTGTCTGTCTCTTCCTTTTCTTTTGCTGAAGTTTCCTTGACTCTTCTGCTCATGCTCCCTTTATGTAGATGATTATTACACAAAATTATTCCTTACTGTGAAGTGTGAGCTCTGGGACACTGCACATGTGCACACCAACACACACACACACACACACACACACACACACACACACACACACACTTTTAATTAGCAGTTTCACTCTATCCATTGCTTTCCACTATATCTGATGAAGGGTAGATATTCAATCAATGTTCATTGAAAGAATGAGAAAATAATAAACTAAGGCATTTTAGTGATCATTTAAACCGATGCTTAATTCTGTAGATGAGAAAATAGGTCCAGAGACAGTTGACTTGTTCTAGGCCATGCAGCCAGCAATGTTGGAATGGACACCGAAAGGACTTCATAGTGCCTCCTACAGCTGTGCAAGCTGGGTTATGAATACCTTTCAGGATGAATTACACACTTTTAAACTCTATATCAGGAAGGTACTTGTTCCTGACACCAGTGTCTCAGTCTGTCCTCATTAGGAATCCCTTTCTCAATACCCTGGATCCAGGTCCCATGGTAGGGAATGCCAGGCAAATTCCCAAACCGTACAGGCTTCCAGGGCAGGAGTGTGCCCTGCCTGCCCTCTGGCCTGGAAGTAACACTCACTGTTTAAAGTTTAGTCAGGATGAAGTTAGGGCAGAGGCGGATTGTACTTTTTGAAATGTAAATGTGGGAATTAATTTTTTAAAAAAAATATGCTGTCCTTAAGAAACTCTCTGTGTGTCTATCTGTGTGTTTCTGTTTGTGTGCATATATGTTTCTGTGTCTGTGAGTCTATCTGCTTGTATCTGTGTGTACATGTGTGTGTGTTTCTGAGTGTCTTGGTGTGTGTCTCTGTTTCCTTGTATCTGTCTGTCTGCTGGTGTGTCTGGGTCTGCGTGTGTGTGTGTGTGTGTGCACGTACATGTGTGTGTGCATGCATGTGTGTATCTGTGTGGCAAACCGTTGCTGGAGAGGATAACTAAGAAGCAACTCTATGATGATGCCCTGAGTTTTGAATTCTAGGTGAAAAGTCATCAGGAAAGAGTAAGGTCAGCTCTGAGTCCTGCGATTCTGCCTCACAGATGCAGAGGAAGAACTGAGGCTCGTTATGAGCTGTGGAGAGCTGCACAGCTGTGAGAGGGATGTGGAGCTGGTGACTGACGGCCAGGGAGGCCTTCACCTCTCACGTCCTCACTCCATGTGCAGAAGTGACCGGCCAAGTTCAGGGCTGCAGGGGACGTGGCCCTGCCTCCTCCCAGCCTCCACCTCTGACCCTTGCTGCCACCCTGGAGCCGTGCTCTTGCCTGCACAAGGATGCTTGGTGGCTGGGCCTGTCCTCCATGAGACCCCACCTCTCCTGGTATGCCAGCCTCCAGCTCTCCACCACTGTATGGGCATGATGGACAGCACCCAGGAGTCACAGCCCTGCCCAGCAGGAAGAGTTCCACCCTCCTGTCCCTGCCCAGGGGCCCAAGTGTGTTCTCGTGGTAGTGGTGATGACAGCTAAAGGCCACTGTTCAGCAGGAGACCAGATTGGACCCCAGAGGGCGCCTTCAGGCACATTGTCCTCCTGTTCTGTCCGGTCTCAGCTTCTGGGCCATTCTGCTCTCCCAACATTAAAGGCAGGTTGTTTGGAGGATGTGGTCTCACGGGAGCTCAGAAGACCCTGCGTTACCTGTCAGGAGAGAGAACAAGTCACAGGGACGTCTGCCCTTGAAATCAGGCTGAGCAGCCACAGAGGTCTCCTCAAGGTGTCTCAGCAGAGCACCTTGTGTGTGTGCCCAGCCTCCATCCCATACTGGGCTCCCTGACTTAAGGGCTGAGCTCCTATCCAAGATGGCAGGTTGGATCTTGGAACTTATAAAGGGAGAAATAATTGTTTTCTGTTGATTCCAGAGGAGAATTACCCAGTCCCAGAATGACCAAGTGAAGGGCTCTTGATGTGCTCAAGCCCCCGACTGAGTGTGTGTGAAGTGGACAGAGGAGGAGCAAACACAGGCTCTGCACTGGCCTTCCCTCCCTGCCCTTTCCTCTGGACTGGAGACCCAGTCAGTTCTTCAACAAGTTCTCTCTTCCCGCGGGAACACTCACTGCACATGCATCGAGAACCCACGTGTTCTGTGCTCGTTTCTGAGTATGATATGGTGCAGGATAAAAGATGTGTAAAACTTGTTCTCAGTTTGCTCAGCTTGGTGGGAAGAGAGAGACGGAGGGAGAGCTGCCCCTCGCTTTCAAGGGCCTTGGCTGTAGTAGTGTCTGTCTGTCCCCAGCAGTGACCACCTCTTAGAGTGGACACATCTGCTCACCTGCCCTGATCTGCCGGCATGTCCACACAGCCACCTGGCCTCCTCTGCAGGATTTGTAACTATGTGTCAGTCAGGATAGATGACCCAACCTGGAGATGGGAAAATCAAATACGTACTTACTTCCAGTGGCTCTGGCAGCTGTGCTGAAGCCTGGCCACGTTTCTCCCTCTCTGCAGTGATGACGAGGGAGCAGGGACAGAGATGCAGAGAATGGGAAGTGGCATGAGATGTAGTCAGGCTGAGGCCACTGGCCGAGATACACCAGCCGAGGTAGTTGCAAAGGAGCAAGGTGACCTCTCTTCCTTCCCCAGGCCCTCTAGAGGTCAGAGGGAGCCCTGGGAGGGAGTCTGGGGAAAGTTCAAGGACACAGAGCTGGTGACAAAAGCTGGGTGCAGCTACCGCATTTCAGTACAGTGGCTGTCAGACCTACAGAGATGTGGGAGGCTCTTCTCTGTCTACGTGCAGACTGCACCAGCTTGCCCCATATGTGCCCTTCGCAGTCAGCCCTGGCAGACACATTCCACACACAGTGCCAATCTCTGGGAGCAGCACATGACACACACTCTGCTTTACCTGTTCATTTCAGCTTCCCATCACGCCTCTTGGCAAGTGAAACACAGACCTCTCTGACTCTGAGTTCTCAGACCAGCCGGGATCTGGGTTGCTATTAGACAGTCCTTTTGGCACCTGCAGGGGCAGCATCTTCAGAAGGACACGGCTTCTTGCTGGCTACCCCTCCGGCCTCCAGCCACTCCTCCGGCTTTGCTTCTACTGTAGCATTAATTGCATGGAATTTAATCATCATGGGTGGTTTTATCTGTGAGAACACCGGTTTTTCAGAGCAGGAACCATTGGCTTTTCACTTAAATATCTGTCAAAAGCACTATGGCTTACATGTACTAGAGCTTAGTAAGTATTTCCTAACAGAAAGATTGAAAAATGAGGACTTTGCCTATACAGATCAGCAGAGAGGAGCAAGGAAAAGAGAATAGAGAATTACCTTTATTTCTCCATGTTTCAGGAACTTTCAATACTCAGGCCACAGACAAGGTTCTGTAACCAATAGGCCAAAGCGGTGCCGTTGTCACCTACAGCAGCTCATCGCAGCTAATGGAAATAAATGTACCGTTTCACGCTCTAAATCACCAAGCACATAACTGCCTCGGATCTGCAATGACCTTCTGCTGCACTCATTATTTCCTCCCTGCAGAGTCTGGGCTGATCTTGTTGATTCAGCACAAGGAGCACCTCTGGGAGGACAGGTAAGGTGCAGAGAGGAGCCCGAGGTCTCCCTAGGGCTGGGGTTTGGGGCCACATTCACCCCACCTTCGCTTGTGCCCCTATTGTCTTGGCTCCTCCAGCTTCCAGACCCTTCCCAGTATCCCCAGGAGACCCCAGGCACCCCAAGGGTGGGGCCAAACTTCATCTCTGAAACTAGTGTTGGCCATTGGGGTGGGGTGCAGGAGGTGCTCCATAAAAGCTTTCAAGATAAAGACAAATGAGTGACCGAAGGGAAGAAGACCTGGATATTCCCAGCCTCCACACTTACTAGAAGAATTAGCTGACCCAGTGGAGAGGGAACCAGGGCTCGGGAAAAGTGTGCGACTGTCCTGAGAGCGCCGTGCTCTTCACCTGCCCTTCTCCTCTGCTCCCCTTGTCCTCTGTTACTGAAGTCACACAGTCAGGCCCTGGCCGCACGCGTCTTCTGGCTGGGTGTCCTGTACCCAGTGAGGTGCAGTGCAGAACCTGCACTTGTAGCTCCAGATTCTAAACTAACTTAAGAGCTCTTTCTCTTGGCTGCCACTTATCCTCTCATGCCCAGTCCTCTCAGCCTCCCCTGCTTCTCCTCCAGTGCTGGAGGCGCCCCTGGCTGCCGGTCCCCAGGCCAGGCTGAGACCTCACGCTCTTAGACTTTCCATTTTACAGTCGTGGACCTGGACCTTGGAAGTGAATGGTTTTAAGGGTTACACTTGGCATTAGGAATTGTATCACTGTCTCCTTTGCCACCTAACTGTGAGCCCAAAGTCACCTGATTCAGCAGCTTCCAACCTTTTAGTTTTAAGAATTAGGGTGCTTTTTGTTCAAAGGAAATCACCAGAAGCTTAGCTTCCAAAACACATCAAGTCAGTGCTGCTCTGGGTAAGCAGAAGTGAGTTTGATTCCCAAAAACTCAAGCACAATTTGCCCCTTCCAAGCTGTCACCGTTGCTGTATGGGCTGCAAGAGGTGCCTATTAGAGCTTCTGGGGAAGGCTGCAGGAAGACCTGGCCAGCTCTAGCCCTTGTCCATGGCCTCCCTGGAGCCTGTGTGGTCCTGGGCATCCCGGAAGAGAGGGCTTGCAGGCATGTCAGGGCTGGGGCAGTGCCTTGAAGTCAGAGCTTCTGAGTCAAGGCTGAGCCTGTCAGTGACCAAGGGCAAAGCTGTAAAATCTCCTCTAAGTCAGCCTTGAAGATGGTGAGGAAAGGACAAATGTCTGTGGTGAGCAAGCTATTTTCTCCTAATGTAATGTAGGAAATAAAACACGATTAAGTGCATTTTTTGAAGAAAATTCAAAGTGCAAATAACTATTATTTGAAGGGAGAATTGTATGCTTATACTTTTTATCATCTTCTTTATTAAATAGAATTTTGAATAGAAATATGAAGGCTTCCTAAGCTGCTAACATTATATCTGGGTGTACTTGAGGCATGGCAGGACAGAAACAAGGGTCTAATCTTCTGCCTGACAACTGGGAGCTAATGTAGCATTCAGATCTGCTCACATGCATCATCTCTGTTCACCAGTAAGAATCTTACAAAGTAGAGATTGATGAAAAAGTCAGAGAGGTCAAGTCATTTTTTTCTAGGGCCATCAGGAAGTGTGATTGAAACTCACAGAAGTTGATTATAGTTAATGCAGTATTTATAAACTATATTAAAGAGGTGAGAAATAGCAGTTATTTTGTAAATGAACCTCTAATGCTTAACATGGTAGACGTGTTTTTCCTATTAACCTAAGAGCCCAGTGAACATACTCAAGGCCTCTGGGCTTTGGTTCCAAGGTCCAGGCTCTGCAAACTTCAACACTCAACTCCCCAGTGCCTTGGGTCCATTCTGCTGTCATTTTCTCAAAGGGACAAGGCCATGGAGGTTGCATGAGGACCATTTTCAAGGAGCAGGTCAGAAAGAGACTCCTGTTTTACCCCATTGGTCATAAGTGACCACATGGCTGCCTCCAACCACAGTGAACTGGGAGGCTGTTCCCCATGCTCAGTAAGAAGAGGTGACTGACAGCTGCCCCTTGTTAGGGGAGGAGTCTGAGGTGAAGCCAAGCCTCTCTAACCTCTCTGGTTGGCTGTTGTTTCTTCACCAAAGAGTATACTATGTACCTCCTGCTTGCTCTGCTTGTGTTGAAGTGTCTTCTCCCCATTGATGATGAGGTGCAGATCCCAATGTCTCTTCTCTTTTTGGTAGAAGCTCCCTATCCTCATTCACGTGGGTGCAAACCCTGAATAAATCACTGCTATTTCTCTTACTCAAGATTACAAAGTCCATGCTATGAGCAGAGCTTGCTCCTCAGATGCACCTGACTGCAGGTACAGGCACCACCAAGGTGAAACCAGGTGGATTCTTGTGGATGCTTTCTTGGGGAGCTCCTTAGCAGCAATGAGGATGTGAATGTTGTGCTCTAAGAGTGGAATCTGTGCAGTCTGAGCTCTGGGAGTTGTCTGTGGCTGTGCTCTCCACTTCGTAGCACATGTCAGAGATCTGCAGTGCAAACCAGAGAAAGGTGTAAGAGAGGATCTAGGCTTGGTGGCTCCCTGTGCGAAGGCCCGGTAGCCCTGTGTTCCTGAGCCTGGCTGCACACCACTGTCTGGCTCTGCTTGGGCCACTGTAACAAGGTGACTTTGACCAGATAGCTCATGAGCAGCAGAAACTCACATTGCAGTTCTGGTCTTGCAAGCCCAGGACCAGCAAATTTAGTGGCTGGTGAAGGCTTGTTTCTGTGTCCTCCATGGTGGTGGCACAGCAGCTCTCTGAAGCCTCTTTCTTGGGGCAGCTCTGCTGTCACAACATGGTCACCTCCAAGGCGCTGTCTCCAGATACTGACCCCTGAGCATCTGCGGACACAGCACTCAGGCCACTCCTAACCCTGCTCTTCTGCTTGCCTGGCTTGAGACACATGTGTGTCTAAGGCAGTGGAGACCCTTCACTCTAGCACCACACAGTGGGGCCGAGTGGACTTAACTTCTCGCTCTGCCAGGCTGCTGCATGCTTGTCCCTCTGCAGTCCCTCTGGTCTGTGGGGACAGCTACAGTCCCTCAGGTGGCCTTGGGATGGATCCAGTGGTGGAGATTTCAGAGTGTGATCATAGTGGGTTTCTCTCCCCTCTCCCATTCTCCTCACTGAACCTGAGTGGTTGCCTTTGGTATTGACTGAGAACTTATCTGGAACAGATGGATCAAGAAGCCCTACTCAGTCCAATAGTCTGGAGATCTCCTAGTGCTCTGAGCCCTGTTTGAGTGTTGCCCACGGGCCCAGTATGGGAACTTTGCTTCTGCAAGACATCATCATATTCAAAGTGACTCATTCTGAGTTTCTAAATGGTAATGAATGATTCCAAGTACTGGGTACCTAGGATCTTTGGAATCTCTGTGTTTTTATCTGCAGAATTACTTAGTGAGGATTATGTTGTCTTTATATGTGAAAAACAGGTAGTTCTGTGACAAGAATTTGCAAGTGTCAGTCTGGCTCAGACCTTTTTGCTTTCCTTACATTCAGGGCCCGGGGCAGGCAGAGGGTTGTTGGAACAAGTAGGACAGGATTTTGTCCAAACTCCAACAGGGACTCCCCTTGGTCCCTTTCCTCTCTCCTTGAAAGCTAGGACCCTTGTTTCTTCTCTGCTTTTCTGGGCTCTGTCCCCGCCCCCCTTATTCTCTCTCTTCCTTCCTAATTTGATGCTATTGATTTTGTTCCATGAAGATTGCTCAATTCATTTTCTCCACAGCAGCCGAGCCTATGCCCTCAAGGCAGGTACCAAGGACCTAGGTAGTCCTGTTCACAGCTTCCTCTCCTCCGGGCATGGGGGTGAACAGACTGATCCATTAGCTCTAAAAGGAGCAGAGAGCAGTGGAGCCAGCCCTGCCCATCCCACGTCTGCAGGGTCCTGACACAGGCTGGGCATAGTCAGTGTTCCTGACATTTGCTGAAATAGATGAATGTCTTCTCTCAGCTTCATGGATCCCTGGGCACAGAAGGAGAGACTCGTCAACTCTGAGTGCTTGCGGGAAGGCTCAGACCCCTGGATGCACATCAGAACCACCTGGGGAGTCTTAAACACTGCCCGTGGCAGGCTCTTCCAAGACCAGTGAGACTCAGACCCACTGTGTGGGTCCGCACTGCTTCTATGGAGCTTGGTTGGTGTCTGCCACATGGCCATGCTGGCAGTGGAGCAAGGTGGGCTTCTGGCTACATCATGTGCTGGTGTTCCAGCTCCTGCCCTTCACTCTCACCTGCTTTACCTCCTCCAGCTCCCTCCATGTGTCAGTATGCCTCTATGAGTGTTCCTGTCTGTCTCTTGGGCATCAGGACCTTCCCTTTCATGGGTCACCCTTCATGACTCCTGCTCCTCAAGACCCCCTTCAAATCTTGCCTTCTCTGAGTGTCTTTTCAAAGTGCTCTTGCCCCGGATTCCATCCCTTGTGCTCTGATTGGCTCCTCCTGTCAGGTAGTCTAGGTACAAAATTTAAGAGGTGTTATAGTCCAGCTTGGTTCCTGGTCCAGCTGTCTAGTGTCTTCTTTGGTTCCCAGTCTCAAGGGTTCCCAGCAGACTCCATTCCCCTATCTTCCCTCTGCTCCCAGGTCTACTGCCTGGGTGCAGTGGCCAGGTCTTCCCATGTTTGGGAGCAATGTGAGTTTCATGGGTACTAATGGCTCACATTTACTGAATATTTATTATGCGATGCATTCATGAGTCTCATGTCATTGTTTCTCACGATCCTTTCCTGGAGGATCACTGGGACTTGGATACATTAAAAAATTAGTCCCAAGTTGGAAAATACTGTATGCAATGGGAACCTCAAAACAAGCAGGAGTAACTATCTTATTTTCAAAGTGGATTTCATGCCAAAGCTGGTCAAAAGACAAAGAAAACATTGCATATTGGTTAACAGAACTATTCAACAGGATGTGATAACAATTATAACAAATGAATCAACCACAGCGTACTCAATTTTGTAAAACAAACTAATGGACATAAGGTATGAGGTAGAAATCAACTTTTGTTTCCTTTTTGGCAGACCATACTTAGCATGTCTCTTGTTTTCCTTTTTGTGAGAAACTTCTTATTGTGTTATTCTGTATGGACATAGTAGGACAATGAGATATCAAAAAATATTAAATATATACTGAATGTTTAGAATAAATATCAACACTTTCAAAATCAATTATTTTCTTCTTATAAAATCTAAAAAATAACATCAGAATTACAATGAAAATACAAGCAAAATTCTACCACAGAAATAAAGTTTGCTTCAGTTGTGAAACCCATGGCAGTTCTACCACATGAAAATAGCAGGTTCCCACACACGAGTCTCATATCGTTAGCACATGTGTTTTGCTTTCCTATCTTTTGGGGGAAGTCATACTTGTCAGACTCTTGGCTTCCTATTTTGGCAAGTTTCTATTATATTATTACTTTTATCTATTATATTATGCAACGCGCAAGTGGCACAAAAATGAAATATAGGGAAAATAAAATATCAAATATATGAGTGTTTAAAATAAACATCTGTTTTCAACATCAACTGTTTGGTTATTAAATCTAAAAGGTAATAGCAAAAATAAATTCCCATGTGAACTTCAATGAAAACACAAATAAAACTTTACTACAGAATTGATTTTTACTTCAATATCACACCTAAGGAAGTTTTCACACATTAAAACTGCATTCCCACACAAAGGAATCACGTACACTGACAGTACCTGTTTTCTTTCAGTGTCTTCTTTGGTAGGATGCATTTGATTCTTGCTTGTCTTCTTGTTCTTGTGATATCACCAGGATTCTTTTATAGAATTCTTTGGTCAGATAAATATTATTCATTTTCTGTTGTAACTGATCATTAATAGTATCTGTTCCAATCCTTTAAGATAATTTCTTTGGGGGCCGGGGAGTTAGCTCAGTGGTTCCGGCACCTGTCTTGCAAGCGCTGGGACCCGGGTTCGATTCCCCGGTAACCACATAACAATACTGGGCGTGGAGACTCACGCCCAGCAGCAACCAGTACCACAGACCACAGCGCCGGGCGTGGTGGCTCACGCCTGTAATCCCAGCACTCGGGAGGCAGAGGCAGGAGGATTGTGATGTGAGTTGGAGGCTGAGCTCAGGGCCAGCCTGAACCACAAAGCGAGACCCTGTCTCAAAAAACCTAAAAAAAAAAAAAAAAGATAATTTCTTTGTAGTATTCTGTGCTTCCTGTTTTCTTTGTGAAGTATGACACTTTATTTCCGATATATTTAGGATCAACCATTGGCCAATATTTTGTGTTGCGTGTGACCTAATAGTTTTTTGTTGTTGTTTGTTTTTTGTGTTTTGAGACATGGTCTTGCTTTGTAGTGCAGGCTGAACTTAAACTCACTATGTAGCCCAGGCTAGTCTTGAATCCATGACAATCCTCTTGCCTCTGCCTCCTGAGGTTGGGATTATAGGCCTGAGCCACCATGCCTGGCTGAAGTGACATTATAGTTGCTGCCTAACTCCTCAACATCTACTCGATGTTTTGTCTTATAAAATGTGACCATATCTGGCCTCATTCGTGTTGAGGATTCACTATCAGACTTTTTATTTGTTTGAGACAGGGTCTCACGATTTAGTCCAGGCTAACCTCAAATTCACCATGTAGCACAGGCTGACCTCGAACTCATGGGTTCATTCTGCTCCAGCCTCCTGAGGGTTACATGTGTGTACCATAGCACCCTGCCTCACAATCTTATCATCATGGCATAATGTTGACAGTATCAATACTATGTTTTTCTTCCCCGTATATGAAGCCAATGTCTTTCTGACATAACAAAATTGTACTATACATTTCTCTGTTGTGAAGTTGCAACATTTCTTTAGGAGTCTCAGCTTTGTTCTTGTCAGCAGGTGTTCTTTTAGCAAATGTAACATCACTGGCTAACTAGTGAGCCAACTGTCAAAGTGGGTTATTTTTTGAAATAGTGCAACAAATCTGTTCACAGCATCATATAGTTTATTACTGCTCAAATGAAGGCCGAGTGACTGAGTTCCAGGATAAATTTTTAAATTCAAAGTGTAAAATGTCTTCATATTTCCCAGGGTATATATTTTTAAACCATATTTTTTAGTTAAAAGGCTTGACTTCTTGAAAATGCTTGTTGCTCCAAATTATAAATCATTTGGATACCCCCTTTTTTCACTTATTTTGGCCTTTTTATTGCCCCGTGACAATGAAGGTATTGTTTAGAGATTGGCATAGTTCAGATTTCTATTTCTGTCCCTGACAGTAATATGATCAACTGCTTTTTTTTTTTTGCCTCTTCTAATTTCCACACTAGCACTTATTGTATTTCATTAAAACTGGTTTAGAAATGCAAGGCATATAATTAGATTGAGAAATATGCTATCGATTTAGTTTTCCATTATGATGTTATCACATGCACAAAAAGAAGTCATTTGGTACAACTGTTATGATTAAAACCACAAAAGAGATCTATTACATCAGACTTGGTTTTCAGGGCCTGGTGCAGTGTAAAATATGGAAGAGAGGGGTTAATTTCTTTTTATTACCACTCCATATGTCGTGGCTCCATAAATGCCTATAGGCTAATAATTCCAAGTGACTTTAGGAGACAAGAGATTTTTTTTGAAAGTCATTTTAAATAAAAGCCAATAAATACATAAATACTCTATTTCTAGCTCTGCACTGTGCAAAAACTTATGTCCCATATCTGTACCAGGCAGCTTCCCATAGCAAGGAGTCTGAGAATGACAGTGTAGGTTTCTGAGTCAGGCAGAGGTGGGGCTAAGTTGCAGCTCCTTTACAGTCCAGGGCAAAGTGGGAGCCTTGTCAATACACATATGTTACTTTACTCAGCTCCTGTAAAGCTTTAAGGCTATTGGCAATGTCATATAACCAATAACTCACAGGATTTTAGTTCTCTTAATTCTCAAGCTCTTATACTTCCTGTAGTAACATTGACTTTCGCTTTTCTTGAGTGATTTTGGATACCTGGCATGTTTCTGAAGTTTATTTTTCTTATCTGCTGAGAAGGATGATTCTGTTTCTTCATCAAGTGGTTTTGATGACTAAAGGGATTAATATCTGTATAAAGCTGAGCATTGTGCTTGGAAGCACTTAGGAGGTACTCAGTAGATTACTTGCCTGTCCCTGCTGTCAGTAAGTTCTTCATCATTCCTGGGAACCAGGTCAGAAGATTGATTTTCCTAACTCTTGCCTACACATATAAGAAAAAGGAAGAATAAAAACAAGATTACTGGAATAGAAGGATATCAGTTATTAGAATAACCTGGGAAATATTTGTAAGGACTAATGTACAGCTATGTGTCTAAGTTTGGCTTTAATAATCTGCAAATGAATTTTATCATGTTTATTAAGTTCCTAGTATGTTGCCCTGGGAACATTTTCATATATTATGCTATTTAATTTTTTAATGGGAAGATCATTGAAGAAACAGAGACTCTGACATGTAAGATAATTTGATCAGTGACTTAAAGGATGAGTACAATTTCCACCAGCAGAAATGAAAGTGCAGGGATCCTACATGTAGTAATCCTGGAGTGTATTGATCCAGTAGTTTTGAGAAAAACCATTGAGATAGTACAGCAGAAAGGAAATAATTTCTAGCCAGGCAGATCTGGACTCAAAGGTCAGCTCAGCACTCGTATGTGAGGTAGTTCTTGAATTTACCCTCTGAGTCTCAGACTTATGACTATGCCACGAGGGATATTAACGCCTAATTTTAACCTGAAAGTTGCTCTTGGAACCCCGGGGCTGAAAGGCTGTATAATCGAGTAATTGTAGTTTAAGACTACTGCATTTTAATAGACCAAAGTACACCCTTCTTATCAGTATTTCAAAGGACTGTAGGAGCGAATTGCATGAATACAGATGAACACTGAACACTTTTGCTTGCAACCAATACCCGCATAATGTAGTGCTGCATGTAGGATTTGGCGCTGACTGAACCCAGAGACTCAAGTCAGGTGCCTGGGCTCTCCCTGCGGTGGCTTTCTCTCCTGCTTGATGATGGTGGTCTCCATAATCAGGCTAGGCGGCCCACCTATTTCCTAGTTAATCAGAACATGTCTCGCAAGTTCTTTGATGGACATAGCTGGATCTTGCACTCACCCCTTGGTCAAGAGCTGACTCCAGGGGGTAGAACACTCTGGCTGGCCAGTGTGGGCTTCACATCCATCTTGCTTTGGGAGTGGGATTGACTGGACGCAAGTTTAGGGTGGAGAGAGGGCTGGGCTGTCAGTCCTCTGCCCCTGCTTCCTAGGATTCCTGTCACATCTGCCTACATGGAGAGCTGCCCTCAGATGGCAGGACCTATTCTGCCTCCTCCTCCTCCATGATGGGCAGGGGTAGGTGCCAAATACTCCAGCTCCCTTCTAATGGAGAATCACTCTGCGGTCTGGTCTGTCTCCATAGCTCCTCTGAGGAGTTGAGCAGTCATCCATTAGGACAAGGATACTGTCAGTCATCCGTTATAAATTTGCCTTGGAACATGCCTCAGAAATAATTTTCCTAGGAGTCCTTGTGAGAGAGTGTCTGCTTTTGGGACAAACTAAGCATTTTCTCCAAGAAACTTTGAGTATTTTATTTAATCAGTTATCTCTGCAATCACACAGCATAAAAGATAACATTAAATATCAATCAATTATCCAGCAAACATTTTAGCTTACCAAGCAAACTATCTAGGGCATCTTTGATTCAGAATGTGGGTTAGGAATAAACTAAACTTAACATGTCTCTTGCTCTAGAACCTGGATTTTCCTAGGATATCCTTTCCTCAAGCAAGCCCATTTAGAACCTCTGCTCAATGTGTAGCATGTGATAGAGCCAACCTCAGCAGGTGAAAGAAGTCCTCTCTCTCTGCTTTAGACATACACATGCTTCTATTAAAGGAAAAAAGCAGGAATAGCGAATCACAGCGGGTTCTACACTTCCATTTAGAGCCTAAAGGGGGTGCTGTGCAGGCAAAACCAACAGATGCCTTCTCTGATTTATAGCAGCTGTATGGTAAATCCCAGAACCTGTGAGCATTCAGATATTTAGCAGAAGGGACACTGCAGGCATGCTTAAGATTCTAAATGCAGAGATCATCCATATTATCTA